>SJYT01007014.1:12930-76172 GCA_006410635.1 Cephalophus harveyi | reverse complement strand
CAGTAGTAGATATAATGGTCATCTGAGTTAAATTCACCCATTCCAGTCCATTTTAGTTCGCTGATTCCTAGAATGTCGACGTTCACCCTTGTCATCTCTTGTTTGACCACTTCCAATTTGCCTTGATTCATGGACCTGACATTCCAGGTTCCTATGCAGTATTGCTCTTTACAGCATCGGATCTTGCTTCTATCACCAGTCACATGCACAACTGGGTATTGTTTTCGCTTTGGCTCCATCCCTTCATTCTCTCTGGACTTATTTCTCCACTGATCTCCAGTAGCATATTGGGCACCTCATGACCTGGGGAGTTCCTCTTTTGGTATCCTATCATTTTGCCTGTTCATACTGTTCATGGGGTTCTCAAGGCAAGAATACTGGAGTGGCTTGCCATTCCCTTCTCCAGTGAACATGAGTTTGAGCAAACTCTGGGAGTTGGTGATGGACAGGGAGGCCTGGCGTGCTGCAGTTCGTGGGGTCGCAGAGAGTTGGACACAACTGAGCGACTGAACTGAACTGAACTGAATGTCATCATGCGTGCTCTTAACAGCAGAAGAGGAAGGTAGAGAGATCTGTCGTGTAAGAAGAACTTGATGTGCCATTGCTGGCTTTGAAGATGAAAGATATCATGACCCAGGGTACGTGGGCAGCTTCTAAACACTGAAAATGACTCCAGGCCAACAGCTAAGCAAGGAAATGGGAACCTCAATCCTATAAACTGCCAACAACCTCAATAAGCTGGGAAGTAACTCTCCCTAGAGTCCTCTGATAAGAGCCTTGCTGGCCAACACTGTGATTTTGGCCTTGTGATACCTTAAATAGAGGATCTAGCCAAATGCCAGCTTGGACACCTCACCTGTTATGAGATAATTAATGATGTTTTTAATAGGCTGCTAATTTTCTAGCAATTTGCTATGGCATTAATAGAAAACTAATATATCCGCATAGGACTTTGTATGCCTAAGAAAAAATCCTGCAAACCACTGATTGCAGAGCCTGCCGGTTGTAGCAGCTAACGATGCTTACTCTAACTAATGCAAGGCCCATTAGCTTCTGGTGTGTGGGGATGTCCACACTGGCTGGGAGGCAGAGTGGATAAGAGACTGTGTTCTAGGGCATCTGAGTACCTGCTTAGATCTCCTGGGGAGCCAGTCTCAACAGATAGGAGCTCAGCCAGGAGCGAGCACAGGCTTCATGAGCCCTTGGGAGCAGAAATGGGGTCTATGAAGAGAAGGCTAGAGAGGAGAAAGGCAGGTCTTCAAACACTGCAAAATATTGGCAGAGCGAAGGCTGGGACCCAGGCTCCTAACTCAAAGGTCTGGACTCTGCCCAAGCTGGCGCCAGTGAGATTTTGCATGGGAGTGTGCATGTGTGAGCTCCAAGAGCACGTGCGGGGGCTCCCCGTGTGCCTGGCATGCCAGATTCTTCTGCAGGTCCCGGATCTCCAGGGTTAATGCCCTGCTCAGAAGGCTGAGAAGTGCTGCCTCTCCACTCTGGTAATTGAAATCAATTTCTCAGCCTTATCTTTAGGAAACCTATATAGTCTAGACTGTAATCTGAAAGCCTGGGCTCGGGCAACTTTTAAATGAAAACCCCTCTGTGAAGGGGGAGAGAGGGGAAAGAACAAGTGCCTCACCTCTTTCTGCAATTTCTCAAGGAGCATATGAGTGTGGAGGCGATGTCTCTCTCTTTTTTCTGGGTATTTGGCTTCTGAGTATGTGAAAATGTGCTTGAAGATGTGTGAGCGTATATGTGTGTGAGGATGTGAGGATATGAGAGTGTGATGGTGTGGAGTGTGTTAGTATGTGTGGGTTAGTATACGGGAAGATGTGCGTGCGTGCGAGTGTGTGACTGGACACAAGGGTGATTGCCTTCCTTTTGTGTTTATTTTTGCCTCTGGGCTTGCTAGTGCATGCGTGTCAGAGATGGGTGAGTGTGTTCATGAGCATAAGTGTGAGTGTGCCAGTGCCCGGGGTAAACTCACGGGCTTGGAAATATGTGTGGGGTCAGAGGATGCAATCTTTATGCATCTCCTTTCAGAAGGCGTTTCCCAGTAGTCTTCCCCTCTGGACTCTCCTGGGCCCGGGGACAGTGTGTTTCAGTGCCCAAGTGACATTAGCATCCAGCGTGTGCGTGCTCAGCTGTGTCTGACTCTTTTGCAACCCATGTGGCCTGTGCAAGACTGTGGCCTGCCAGGCTCCTCTGTCCATGGGATTTCTCAGGAATACTGGAGTGGGGTTGCCATTTTCTTCTCCAGGGGATCTTTCTGACCTAGGGATTGAACTCACATCTCTTGAGTTTCCTGCATTGGCAGACAGATTCTTTACCACTTGGGGGCACATGGGAAGCTTACTGAACTGCTACTTACCCCTCCAAATCTTCATCCTAACCCTCCAGCTTTTCTCTGTGCACCCCAGGGGAAAGCAAAGGCTCTCAGTTTGTCTACTCTGGAGATGTGTCTCCAGCATCCCTCCTCTTCCCCAAGCCTATCTAGGCTCCCTCATGATAGCTCTTCTCTGAGGGTTGATACGTCTGTGGGCAAGAGGCCTGCTTGGCTGGAGCTCCCAGCCTCCAAGTGAGGCCTCCAGGTATCAGCTAGGCAGGTAGAGCTCCCTATTCAAAGCTGTGGTTCTAGACACAAGGGCCCTTGCAGGTGAGGGCGGCTTCCTCCCTGCCTGTCTCCTGAGCCAAGGTCCCCCGCCCTTCCCGAATCCCCATGGATTTCTCATTTGAAGTCAATCAGGCTTGAAATCCCTGCCAGTGCCTGCAGGGTAATTATGGGGCTGGTAATCAATGCCAGACTCTCAGCTGCCCAGGGTGGGGGTGGCAGAGGCCCAGCTTTCCCTGGGCTCCGGGAAAGACTTCAAGTGGTAGCAAAAGCTGGGATCAGGGGGACCTGGATTAGAAATAGCCTCCAACTCAGACAGGGGAGAAGTTGGGAGGGAGGGGGTTGGTGCTTGGGCAACTGCCTCCCAGAAATGCATAGGGACAGAGTTGGCTGTGGCATCAGAGGGAACAGGCGTTTTTTAAGCCTGAGGACACAGGAAAGGCTTTGAGGGACTGTGGGAAAGGGTCAGGATGGTGGTGAGGGCAGCACAGGAGTGGGCAAACTAATCTTGGTTCAGTGACAATTAGGATTTGTCGGAGACTGGGATCTCCACCTCTCTAACTTCAGTTCAGTTGGGAGCTACTTCAGTTCCCAATTAAGATATCTGGGCCCTGATTCAGTGCTAAATAAAGGCTTTCGTGGGTGGCAATGGTGATGATGGTGGTGGTAGTGATGGATATAGTCCGAAGAGTGGTGACGATGAGGGGTGAATGGTGGTGTTAGGGTTATGCTGATAGGAGGAAAGGGAGGAGGTGATGGTCGTGGTGGAATTAGAGGTGATGGCATTGATGCTGTGTGGGGGGGATTGTGATGAGCATGGCAATTTTATTGGTGGTGACGGTTGAGGTGACGGTGGCAATGGTGGTGCTTTGAGAGGTGAGATGGTATTTATGATTGATAGTGGTGATGGATGGTATAACAAAGGATGGTGGTAACTTTTGAGAAAGTAATTAGAAGTCTGGGTGTGGGCAGTACTCTAAGAATGGTGTTGAGGAGATAAGGAGGGGAATTGAAGGATATGCAGCCTGAGGGTGATGGTCAAGAGGGAGCCAATTTGAACCAAGTGAGCTGCCCACAGTGGGGGCAGATGTGGCATGGTGCCACTGGCTAAAGTTAGGCATGCTCAGTAGCTTTGGTCGTATCCAACTCTGTGCGACCCTATGGTCTAACCCGCCAGGCTCCTCTGTCCATGGGAATTCTCAGGAAAGAACACTGGAGTGGGCTGCCATTTCCTCCTCCAGGGGATCTTCCCGATCCAAGGATTGAACCTGCGTCTCCTGAGGCTCCTGCATTGCAGGCGGATTTTTTTTTTTTTTTTTTAACCACTGAGCCACCAGGGATGACCTGGTGCAGAGTTACTAAGCTTGTGGCCCTCTGCACAGTTAGGCAAGTAGCCAAGTGATACTGTAGGCTTGGGTCCCGAAAAAGACTGCTCAGCTGTCAGGAACCCAAGCATGGAGAGTGGTCATGGTCAGTGATAGGCGGGTAAGCAGGAATTTCAAAGGCCAGTTGTGTAGGATGCTGGAAGCCAGACTTTGGTACCATATCCAAGGGTCAAGAAGATATTCTAGCTGGATTTTGGGAACTGGAGCCCTACAGATCAGCACCATGGGACAGAGACCAATGATAAAGGACAGGGACCATGGCTGGGGTACAAACTCTGCGTTGGTTGGGTAAGGGGCAGGGATTCTGTAGATCAGAATAGCATTGAACCTTGCCCTAAATAAATCAGAGAGAATAGAAGCTCTGAACCTGGATGAACAGGACAAGAGAGAGAGATGAGAGGAAACTCAAAGAGATGACTGGAAGCATGGAAGGAGGACAGGTTTGGTAACCAGACAGACCTGTGTATGAGTCCTGATTCTCATCAACTATATGACCCCAGGCAAGTGACTTATCCTGAGATTTGGTTGTCTTCCACATAGACTGGCAATAATACCTACTTTGAAAGGATGTTGAGAGGATTAAATAAGGTAATGTGTGTCAAAGTGCAAAATAGATGCCCAGAAGAGATGACTTATCCTCAGTTCCCCCAAGGCAACCCTCCTTCCCAGTTGTGCTCATACCTGCACAGGAGAGAAAAGGGGATCTGCTCTAGGACCCAAAATGCAGATGGGGACACAGGAACCAAGGGGCAGGCCCTTAACCTTGTTTCCAGGAAGAGCTGGCAAGGACAGCTCCCAGTCAGCACCATTAGCAGGAGCCCATTCTTGAGGCCATGGTCAAGATACCAGCCTGAGAATGGGGTGAAATATTCCCATTTCACCAAACAAGTCCCTGGTTTCAAGGACTTGCCACGTAGAGGACTTGGCATCCTCTATAGCTCCAACCCTGGTGCTCTGGACTTTTCCAGCACTTTGCAACCTTGGCTCCTCCAAAGAAATCTGGTGTCAAGATCAGATTAATGACCAAGGACCTGAGTGCCTCTTTGCTCCCCAGATAGAGCCAGGACCCAGTGTCCTAGAGGAGGGTTTCCGCACAGTCCCTATGTGAAAGCCCCAATCTACCAAGGAGGTCACCTTGCCCTTACACCTGGTTTTCCTTTCATGACATTGTCCTGTGGTAAAGAGGTCAGGTTGTAGAAGCAAACAGACCAGGGTTCAAGTCCTAGGCCTGTCTCTTTCTACTTGGGTGACCTTGGACAATGTCCTTAATGTCGATAAAACTCAGTCTCCTTTCCTGTATAATGGGGATGGTGTTACCAGTGTTTTAGGCTGCTTTGTTGACTGTGTGACAGATGCTCAATGGGTGGCCCCCTAAATCTCACCCTCTTGGAATTCATGCCCTTGCATAAACTCTTCCCTATGAGTGTGGGCGGGACCTGTGACTTGCTTCTAAGCAATAGAACCATCTTATGAAATACAATCACAGAAGTGACATCCTGTCACCTTTGCCATACTGTATTGGTTAGAAGCAGTGCTTGCTTCAGTGAAACCAGCAAGAGAGAGTCTCAGAGCCAAATGGGAGAGGTTTGAAGGAGGGCAGGAAGAAAAGGCAAGATATAGAGTCAGGACATGACTGCCATGTGGCTGCCTCCATAGCTCGGTTGCTCCTCTCTCCCCAGGCATGGCCCAGACACAGATCTCTGATGCTCTCTCCAATTCTACCGCCTTCCTCCTGAGGCTCACCAGAGGCCATGTTACCCAGAAACAAGGCTTCTCTGTGACCCAGGACAAGCCTCAGTGCCCACGCTCAGAAACAGCACCTCAAGTTAACCCTAAGTGTCTCTGATGGCGCAGTGCAGCCACCACATCCCTCCCTTCACCTTCCTGTCCCACGTCCTCCTGCCCCGTGCCTTCCTGGCAGAAATAATCTTACCTTAGCTGTTCATTTGGGCATAGACTGTTGGTTGGGATGAATCTGGAAAAGCCAACTCCTCCACTCACTGCAGACCTGTAGGCTATTTACTAAACAGGTCTATGCTGAATGCTGTTCCAGCCTTGCCAGAGCCAGACCACCTGAGTTTGAATGCCAGTCTGCAATTTCCTAGCTCTGTGACCTCGGGCAAGTCACCTCACCTCTCTGAGCCAATTTCTTCCTCTGTAGAATGGGGATAATTATAGTACCGACCGTATGGGGTTGTTGCTAGGATTAAATGACTTAGCATGGATTGAATGCTCAGGACAGTGCCTAGCACATAGAAAACACTACATAAGTTATTATTACCTTTCTAATCCTTATTCCACATGAGTCAAAGCCTTGAAGATGAAAGAGCTGAGCCTCAGCAAGTTTAACTGGTTTGCCTAAGGTCACACAGCTTGTAAGTAGCTGATTTGAGATTCAAAGTCGGTAGGTTTAACAGTTTGTCCCGACAGCTAAGCTATATCTTTGGGGGTGCTCCCCAGTCCCATGGTCCCAGACTGTGTCCTCCAGATTGCACTCTGGGTTTGCAGGGACAAGCCTCCCTTGTCAGCATCCACTGTCTCTGTTTATTTAGGCCGCTCTGGGTCCTCACTTCTGCGCACGTGGGCTTTCTCGGTTGCGGTGAGCGGGAGCTACTCTCCGTTGCAGTCACAGGATTCTCACTGCTGTGGCTTCTCCTGTTGCGGAGCAGTGGTTTTAGGGCACAGGCTCAGTAGTTGTGGTGCATGGGCTCAACTGCCTTGCGGCACATGAAATCTTCCCAGACCAGGGGACAAACCCGTGTCCCCCGCACTGGCAGGCAGATTCTTAACCACTGGACCACCAGGGAAGTCCAACATCCAGTTGTCTTCTCAAACCAATGTCTCTGTGGGATCAGGAGTTCCCATGTCCAAGGCTCCATTGCCTCTGGACTAACCACCGACCTCCACATGCAGCAAAATTACCTCCCTAGGTTCCTGCCTTCCCTCCCAGAAGGCCAGTCCATGTCTGGGTGGGATCCCTGCACAGCAGCGCCCTTCTAATCCTTACCATCACCCCAAGGGCCCACGTGAGCCTCCTAGGAAGCTGAAGAATGGCTTACAATCATGTAATCCAAGGTATGCTTTGTTGAATGTGTTTAGAGAAAAATGGGTGTGTGGATAAATAAGCTTAGGCAGTGCTGGTTAAACCAAGGCAGAAAGATTTCTTTCTTGCAGGCCCTTCAGAGCCGTTCTGGGCTCATCTTTAGTGGAAAATTCCAAGAGGGGGTAGCAGCCAGCAGGGTTTCACAAACTTACTTGGCCACAGGCAACTTTCTAGCCATAGCTCACTGGGGCTCCAGCATCCCCTGGGGCTGATGGTCCCTTGGTAATTGTATAAGAACATGAGGCCCATTATCTGACTGTGGGACCATTTGGGTTCCAAGCAGGATCTCAGGTTGGAGTGGTGGGGGGTGATTTGTCCCAGCCTTATTTTGTAAAGAGCAGTGACTTTGTAATCACATGGCAGGCTGGAGAAAGGAGGGGAGGTGGCTTCCCTCAAGGAGGGGGAGTGAGAGCTGTTCCTAGGCCCTGCCTCAAAGAGTGATTCAGGCATGTGTGTGTGTGTGTGTGAAGGTGCATACGTGTGGATGCTTGCGAGTGAGCCAGTGATACAATGATGATAATTCAGCACCTCGAAGGTAGGGTGACATTGTATGGGGTGTGGGGAGTGGGGCAGATAACACAGACCCCGCTTCGGGAAGTTCCTCATCAAGTAGAAGAGCTAAAATCCTAACACTGACAAAGTCCTTGGACTGATGGAGTAGGCAGTTCTGGCCTTGAGAAGTCTCTCAGTTTTATAGAAATACGTAATTCCACTGGGAAGATACAGCACACAGAAGCACATTCATAGATGCATACATATTTGGACCCCTGTATACAATCGTGTGTATAGAGCACACACACACACACACACACCCTGTATACAATCATGTGTATAGAGCACACACACACACACACCCTGTATATAATCATGTGTATAGAGCACACACACACACACACACACACACACTCATACTTCATGGTAGGAAGAATTCTTAAGATGGCCCCTAAGAGCCCCACCCTCTGGCATACACACCCTGTATAATCCCCTCCCCTTAAGTATGGGTGGAGCCTGTGAATGATTGGATATCACCCCATGATTAGGTTATGTTTTCTGACAAAAGTGAAGGGATTTTCCCCCCCATGTAATTAAGGTCCCTAATCAGTTGATTGTGAGTTGATCAAAGGAATATTATCCTGGGTGAGACTGACCTAATCAGGTGAGCCCTTAAAAGAAGATCTAGAGGTCAGTGAGAGATCTTCCTGCTGGCTTCCATCATGTATGCTGCCAAGAGCCACAAGGAAACACATTCTGCCAACATCCACACGAGCTTGGAAGAGGACCCTGAGCTTTAGATGAGCTCACAGCCCCAGACAACACCTTATCTGCAGCTTTGTGAGACCTTATGTGGGGGACCAGTTAGGCTGTGCCTGAATTCCTGACCCACAAAAATCAGGAGCTAAGAATTGGGTGTTGTGTTAAGTTTGTAGTAATTTGTGGTATTTCTAGGCAGCAATAGAAGACTAGTGCACAGGCACTCCACTCAGTGAAGGTACACAAACATACTCAAAGACATCCATAGGTACACAGACAAACATGCAGACGCCAAACCTCCCCACGCCTCCATTCACGTGCATACCATGCTCAGACATACAGCACATTCATATTCATAAACATATACACATGCATAAGCACATACCCATTTTGAGTTAAATGTATATGTACATGCTTGCATCTGTAAACAAAGATATAGGCATCCATGTTTACATGACCATTCAGACAGTATTGCACATGTACATGCGTAATAATGATAATCAACATTTATTAAATGCTTTCTATGTGCAGGCAGTGGTCTAAGTTCTTCATAACTATTAACCCACTTAATCAATAATTACATAGACATACTGAAGCGTGCACATGATATATCCATGCAGACCTACATACCAGACCAGCTGTCTTCTGTAAAATACTATACATTATATTCAACAGGGGCCTTCCCTTGTGGCTCAGCGGTAAAGAATCTGCCTGCAATGCAGGAACCTCAGGAGACGCAGGTTCGATCCTTGGGTCGGGAAGATCCCTGGAGAGGAAAGGGAAACCCACTCCAGTATTCTTGCCTGGGAAATCCTGTGGACAGACAAGCCTGGTGGGCTACAGTCTTTGGGATTGTAAAAGTGTCAGACACAACTTGGTGGCTAAACAAGAGCAACGACAACATATTTCGATCCTTGGGTCGGGAAGATCCCTGGAGAGGAAAGGGAAACCCACTCCAGTATTCTTGCCTGGGAAATCCTGTGGACAGACAAGCCTGGTGGGCTACAGTCTTTGGGATTGTAAAAGTGTCAGACACAACTTGGTGGCTAAACAAGAGCAACGACAACATATTCCACAGGGGCACAAAGTGAAAAGCTCTCAGCTGGATCAGTGTCTCAGGGAGGGTTCTGGTGCAGTTTTCCCCCTTCTAGCACCTGGCAGGTGGATCACTTAAAAGCAACTTCTCTTCCGCCCCAAGAAGGGGTCCAGAAGCCACCCCTACGCTGACTTCAGTCTTTCCACTAGGTGGTGCTAGACTAGCATCTTTGGGTTTGACCTGCATCTTTGGCTTTGGAGAGCAAAGCTTACATGAATTCTCACTGCTGTGGCTTCTCCTGTTGCGGAGCAGTGGTTTTAGGGCACAGGCTCAGTAGTTGTGGTGCATGGGCTCAGCTGCCTTGCGGCACATGAAATCTTCCCAGACCAGGGGTCAAACCCGTGTCCCCCGCACTGGCAGGCAGATTCTTAACCACTGGACCACCAGGGAAGTCCAACATCCACTTGTCTTCTCAAACCAATGTCTCTGTGGGATCAAGAGTTCCCATGTCCAAGGCTCCATTGCCTCTGGACTAACCACCGACCTCCACATGCAGCAAAATTACCTCCCTAGGTTCCCTGCCTTCCCTCCCAGAAGGCCAGTCCATGTCTGGGTGGGATCCCTGCACAGCAACGCCCTTCTAATCCTTACCATCACCCCAAGGGCCCACGTGAGCCTCCTAGGAAGCTGAAGAATGGCTTACAATCATGTAATCCAAGGTATGCTTTGTTGAATGTGTTTAGAGAAAAATGGGTGTGTGGATAAATAAGCTTAGGCAGTGCTGGTTAAACCAAGGCAGAAAGATTTCTTTCTTGCAGGCCCTTCAGAGCCGTTCTGGGCTCATCTTTAGTGGAAAATTCCAAGAGGGGATAGGAGCCAGCAGGGTTTCACAAACTTACTTGGCCACAGGCAACTTTCTAGCCACAGTTCACTGGGGCTCCAGCATCCCCTGGGGCTGATGGTCCCTAGGTAATTGTATAAGGACATGAGGCCCATTATCTAACTGCGGGACCATTTGGGTTCTAAGCAGGATCTCAGGTTGGAGTGGTGGGGGGTGATTTGTCCCAGCCTTATTTTGTAAAGAGCAGTGACTCTGTAATCACATGGCAGGCTGGAGAAAGGAGGGGAGGTGGCTTCCCTCAAGGAGGGCCTAGGCCCTGCCTCAAAGAGTGATTCAGGCATGTGTGTGTGTGTGTGAAGGTGCATATGTGTGGATGCTTGCGAGTGAGCCAGTGATACAATGATGATAATTCAACACCTCTAAGGTAGGGTGACACTGTATGGGGTGTGGGGAGTGGGGCAGATAACACAGACCCCGCTTCGGGAAGTTCCTCATCAAGTAGAAGAGCTAAAATCCTAACACTGACAAAGTCCTTGGAGTGATGGAGTAGGCAGTTATGGCCTTGAGAAGTCTCTCAGTTTTATAGAAATATGTAATTCCACTGGGAAGATACAGCACACAGAAGCACATTCATAGATGCATACATATTTGGACCCCTGTATACAATCGTATGTATAGAGCACCCACACACACACACACACACACCCTGTATACAATCATGTGTATAGAGCACACACACACACACACACACACTCATACTTCATGGTAGGAAGAATTCTTAAGATGGCCCCTAAGAGCCCCACCCTCTGGCATACATACCCTGTATAATCCCCTCCCCTTAAGTATGGGTGGAGCCTGTGAATATGGTTGGATATCACCCCATGATTAGGTTATGTTTTATGACAAAAGTGAAGGGATTTCCCCCCCTCCCCATGTAATTAAGGTCCCTAATCAGTTGACTGTGAGTTGATCAAAGGAATATTATCCTGGGTGAGACTGACCTAATCAGGTGAGCCCTTAAAAGAAGATCTAGAGGTCAGCGAGAGATCTTCCTGCTGGCTTCCATCATGAATGCTGCCAAGAGCCACAAGGAAACACATTCTGCCAGCATCCACACGAGCTTGGAAGAGGACCCTGAGCTTTAAATGAGCTCACAGCCCCAGACAACACCTTATCTGCAGCTTTGTGAGACCTTATGTGGGGGACCAGTTAGGCTGTGCCTGAATTCCTGACCCACAAAAATCAGGAGCTAAGAATTGGGTGTTGTGTTAAGTTTGTAGTAATTTGTGGTACTTCTAATCAGCAATAGAAGACTAGTACACAGGCACTCCACTCAGTGAAGGTACACAAACATACTCAAAGACATCCATAGGTACACAGACAAACATGCAGATGCCAAACCTCCCCACGCCTCCATTCACGTGCATACCATGCTCACAGACATACAGCACATTCATATCCATAAACATATACACATGCATAAGCACATACCCATTTTGAGTTAAATGTATATATACATGCTTGCATCTGTAAACAAAGATATAGGCATCCATGTTTACATGAACATTCAGACAGTATTGCACATGTACATGCACAATAATGATAATTAACATTTATTAAATGCTTTCTATGTGCAGGCAGTGGTCTAAGTTCTTCATACCTGTTAACCCACTTAATCAATAATTACACAGACACACTGAAGTGTGCACATGATATATCCATGCAGACCTACATACCAGACCAGCTGTCTTCTGTAAAATACTATACATTATATTCAACAGGGGCCTTCCCTTGTGGCTCAGCGGTAAAGAATCTGCCTGCAATGCAGGAACCTCAGGAGACGCAGGTTTGATCCTTGGGTTGGGAAGATCCCTGGAGAGGAAAGGGAAACCCACTCCAGTATTCTTGCCTGGGAAATCCTGTGGACAGACGAGCCTGGTGGGCTACAGTCTTTGGGATTGTAAAAGTGTCAGACACAACTTAGTGGCTAAACAAGAGCAACGACAACATATTCCACAGGGGCACAAAGTGAAAAGCTCTCAGCTGGGTTAGTGTCTTAGGGAGGGTTCTGGTGCAGTTTTTCCCCTTCTAGCATCTGGCAGGTGGATCACTTAAAAGCAACTTCTTTTCTGCCCCAAGAAGGGGCCCAGAAGCCACCCCTACGCTGACTCGTCTTTCCACTAGGTGGTGCTAGACTAGCATCTTTGGGTTTGACCTGCATCTTTGGCTTTGGAGAGCAAAGCTTACATGTTGGGTGAGAAGAGAAAGACACCAGGCAGAAAGCTTCTCTTGGCCACTCTGTTCCATCTCCATCAGCTCCCTTTTTGTTCAACATAGTCCCATCTGTCCTTGAAGCCCTAGGACCACTGGAGCCAAGACTCAGGTGATGGTGCTTGCCTGACACCTCCCTGAGAACATCCAGACATCTAAGCCTCTTTCATCTTCACATTTTGTTTATTTAACAGATCCTGTGCTCCATATTCTATGACCTGGTAAACGTCAACTCATGCAATAAGTATCAACTCATGCAATCCTCATAACAACCTTATGAGATAGGTACTATTATTATTGCAGATTAGGAAACTGAGGCACAGAGAGGTTAGGTAACTTGCCTAGGCTCACACAGCTAGTGAATGGCATGAAGAAACGTCAGAGGGCAAGGAGTCTTTACCCCATTTCAGAATCAGGCCAGTGGAGGAACCTAGTTTTGAACTCAGAACTCAAGCCAGGGATGGGCTTTTCTTTCTGAACCCTGGGTTGCATGAAGATTAAGGCTGAGGCTGAAGCTGGGTTGCGGGTTGTGACAGGCGCAGAAGACCCCCTCCTTTGTGTGGGCCAGTGACCCCTCCCTAGGGTTTGGAGTCCAGGAAGCGACTTTCTGGCCAAGTGGGGCTCTCTCTGGAATTTTCCCGTGAATTCCGCATAAAGGCATAAAAGAAGGGCCAGCTCCCAGCTGATGCCCAGCTGCGGGCGAATCTATAGACTCAGACACCAGAACGGGCCTTTTACAAGATACACAACCCATTCTACACTCAATTGCGTGCCATAAATCAGGTTAACCTTTTCAACACGGCTCGGAGAAAATTAATTACTCATATCAGAGCACATGACCTTTTTCCTGGGCAGGAGGAGCAGAGCTTCTCCCAAGTGCTGGGCTCCCTGTTCTCTACGCTGCAGCGTCCCAGACTTCAGGAGGCCACCCCGTGGCCCGCGCATTCAACCAAGGAGGCCAGTTACCCATGTGCTTCCAGGGGCGACCATGCCGGGCTACTCAGTGCCCCTCCCAGGGACCGGGTCCTCTTCAGTTGACAGCTTGGAGCTGATGAGAGGAAGGAAGACCACTCCGATCCTTGTTGCAAGCCCAGGATTGGGCAGGGGGAGGGGAAAAAAGAAGCGAGAAGCATTAGAAGATTCTGTATTTCCTCCTGGGGAGAGTTTTTCTAGCCCCAAGGAAACTCCTTTTGGGATCAGATGAGCGACCATGCCGGGCTACTCAGTGCCCCTCCCAGGGACCGGGTCCTCTTCAGTTGACAACTTGGAGCTGATGAGAGGAAGGAAGACCACTCTCATCCTTGTTGCAAGCCCAGGATTGGGCAGGGGGAGGGGAAAAAGGAACCGAGAAGCATTAGAAGATTCTGTATTTCCTCCTGGGGAGAGTTTTTCTAGCCCCAAGGAAACTCCTTTTGGGATCAGATGGTAAGTGGCCCACTCAGGAAATGCCCCTAGACTCACTCCACATGTTGACATCATCCAGCTGTCTCATCAACATTTGACTGATTGATCCTCCCACCATCCAAGCAACCAACTGACAATTCAAACAACCAAACCCACCACCCACTTAATCAACCAGAAGACAACCGTATGGAAAGCTGGTACGGAATTTCTACTTTGTGCAGCCCTGGGGAATGTGGTTGAGAGGGGGATCCAGGTCCTGCCCTCCAGAGGCATACAGTTTAAGTGAGAACACGCACGTGAAGCAGGGAACCAGGCAGAGCAGAACTGTTGGGTACGTGAGGACAGACACTGGAAGAATCTCGGAATGTTTTGGTCTCATAGGGGTTGGTCAGCTTTTGTCTTTCTAGTCTCTGTAGTTGTCAGCTGCAGGCAACAGGGCAGGCCGCTCAGTCACACACAGTTGCCCCTTGATCACTGCCCCAGCCACACATGCCTGTCCTGGGAGTGGGAACAGGACCAGAGGTTCAGAGTTCTGGCTCTGAAGTTGGACAGACTTTATATTGGAATCCTGGCTCTGCCACTAATTAGCTAGTGGTCCTTGGGCAAGTTATCTAACCTTTAAGGCTTCATTTTCTTGCCTAAAAAAATGGGTATCATAAGACCTATCTGAACAGAGAGGCTAAGAATTCAACAAGATGATGCCTGTAGAATGCTTAGCATAGTACTTGGCACATAGTAAATGCTCATTAAAGGTCAGAGAAAAGAATGATTATTGTCAGCTGCCAGCACGATTCCCAGCAGACAGTGAACCCAGTTCTTAACCTGAAGCTGGGGAGACCACGTGCTTTGAAATGAGTGCTCTCAGGCATGCGTTGAAAGCACACTGTCAGCCAGCTGGTTTAGCTATTCTGAGGCTGAGAGGCCTTTGTTGTGTCTCAGAGCAAAAATGATGGAGGAGCTCAGACTGATGAGTTTGTGCTCTTGCCAATAAGCAGGACCTGGAGTCTCTCAGTGTCTTGGCTTTATCTAAAGAAAGGACACACAATGACTGGATCGATGAGTGAGAGAAGCCTTTCTTCCCATTCTCACCATGGTTTGGAGCTCTGGTTCCATTAACAGGGTCACCTGCCTCGGGAGGGGGGAGGTGCTGATGCTTATATGAGCACCACTGTCCGTGACCCCCACCTGGGGGATTTCTTAGTTGGTGATGTGCAGGAGGGCAGAACCAGGATAGCTAGAGGTAAGAATGAAGCCAGGAAGAGGTGACTCAGCGTGCAGAGTGTCACTCGCCAGCCTGCGGGTGTGGTGGGAGGGTGGAGCTGTATACCCAGAAGGGAGACAGAGGTGGGGCTGCTGCTGGGTGCTGCCCCTAAGCTGGGGCTCGGCGGGTTGTGGGCAGTGCGGATCCAATCAGAAAGACAGGGTGCTCTTGGGGAACAGATCATAGTGTGGGCTACCCCCAGGTCCTATCCTCGGCCCCGGGAAATCTCATGGTGTCCTGTAGATTTCACATCACTACCTTTTGAAGACTCAGAAATGGATAAACCCACTATATTAGTCAGCTCAGGCTTCCATAACAAAACACCGCAGACTGCGTGGCTTAAACCACAGAAATTAATTTTCTCATAGTTAAGGAGGCTAGAAGTCCCAGATCAAGTTTCTGGTCTATGAGGGTCCCGCCCTAAAGACTTCATTTAACTTTAATTACTTCCCATCTCTGCATATAGCCACACTGAGAGTCAGCATTCACCCGATGAATTCAGTACACTGAGAGTCAGCATTCACCCGATGAATTCAGTACACTGGACAAGAATACAATCCAATCCATAGCACCTACTGCCATCTGCATTCTTGAGACCCAGGCCTGTGCATCCAGTACCAGCAGGACTCTTTACCTGCTGACCCTGGGTACCTCATTCACCCTGCGGGGCACTGAACTTACTTGAGATCTTCTGTCTGAGAGCTGCTGGGCATACCCAGGGGGTGGGGCTTGGCAGCCATGTTTCCATGTGACTCTGCTCCCAGTCTTTGCTGATTGGGCCATAAGTCGATAACTGACCCAAGCTTCGCCACTCACATTTCCTCTCTCATAGTCACGGAACCATTGGTGCTGGTCAGTCCTGGCTAGTCTTTGGAAACGAGGTACTTTGAGCTCAGGAGTGGGGTAGCAGCTATCCTTGGTTAGTCAAGTGCAAGGAGAAGCTGAAAGAGAAGAAGGAAGAGGGGAGAGAAGATGAAGACAGAAGGTTCTGTGTTCCCATCAGATTTACAGTCCTTTGGATGGTGGGCTCTGGTTCTGCCATTGAGTTTCACAAGACACCCCTGTATCCTCATAACATCCCACTTTAAAATCCCATGCTGTTTGTTGGGTTCTATTATTAACAATCCAAGAACCTTACTATAGCAGTTAGGACAAAGACCTTGTTCTTGCCAACACTGGGAGAAGGGGATGAGGGGATGGAGAAAGAAAGAATCATGGAGACCCAGGGAAATGTGTGCCAGAGTGTTTCACAAGGAGTGTGAGTGGGAAGGAGACCAAGGCCTGTGCATTGTGAGTGTGTGTGAGAGAGAGACAGAGAGAAATGTGGACACTCTGCCTGGGAAAGGATGAATGAGAGAAAGGAGAAAGCTGATCAGTGACACACACCTGTGTGCAGGGAGAGGGTCCTGGGGAGGAGCCTGCAAGGCGACCCACAGAAGATGCAGGGGCACACAGGGAACAAAATGCGAGGTCTCCCGATTGTCCATTGGTTCTGGAGAGCCTCTGCCTGCCGCCAGGTGAGGGTCGAGGGGCCTCAGGGACACAGACTTGCCCCTGTGCCTTCTGGCCTCTGTGACCACGCTGCACCATTGGGCAGACGCCCACTTCTGGTCTAGGGAGCTCCATTCTCTCTGGCTGCCTGCTTCCCACCTGGCTGGATGGCTGAGTCTGGATGGAGCCGGAGCTTGAGAGAAAGCAAGGATCACGTCCTGACACTGACCTGCTTCCTGCTTTCACCCCGGCTTCCAGCACATGCGTGCATACACAGGCACACACTGACATACACACAGCCATGCTCTGTCTTGCACACCTGCTAAGTTGCTTCAGTCGTGTCTGACTCTTTGCAACCCTATGGACTACAGCCGGCCAGGCTCCTCTGTCCATGGGATTCTCCAGGCAAGAATACTGGAGTGGGTTGCTGTTTCCTCCTCCAGGGGATCATCCTGACCCAGGGATCGAATCCGCATCTCTTCCGTCTCCTGCGTTGGCAGGCGGGTTCTTTACCACTGGTGACAACTGGGAAGCCTGACATACTGACACACAGTCACAGGCACACTGACATATGTGTAAAAACACAGAGACATGAGTATGCACACCTATACACAACATACACAGCTCTGCAGATTCATATATATATGAGAACATTCATGACATAAGGACATGCAATGATCACACAATGACCTAGAGGCACACAACATACACAACATACACAGCTCTGCAGATTCATATATATATGAGAACACTCATGACATAAGGACACGCAACGATCACACAACGACCCAGAGGCACACAACATATACAACATACACAGCTCTGCAGATTCATATATATCTGAGAACACTCGCGTAAGGACATGCAACGATCACACAACGACCCAGAGGCACACAACATACACAACATACACAGCTCTGCAGATTCACATATATATGAGAACACTCATGACATAAGGACACACAACGATCACACAATGACCCAGAAGCACACAAGCACAGATATGTAAACACACAGACACAAATGCAGAGTTACATATAGAGTCACAGACACAGGCATTCACAGATATGTGCAGACAGGTGTGTAGATGCTCACTGGCATGCACAGGTAGACTTGGCGGCACAAATGCATGAACGTAAGCACGTGTGTAGATCCACCCAGGCACATACGTGTGTAGGCACAGCCCTGCGGCTCCAGGCAGATGCGCCCCTGGGCTGTGGTAGTCTAGTCAACAGACTGGTCAGCACTCCAGTGTCACAACCAGAGAAAGCATCATTCAAGGAGGGGAGGTGACTGTCCGCAAGCACCAGTCTCTAAGCACTGGGAGGGGCTGTGGTGAGCAGGCTGCTGGGAGCAGAGAGGGAAGCTGTTCACATCAGCCTTCAGGACGGGGAGGGGAGCTGTGATCAGGCTGGGGCAGGGCCAGGCCTGGGGAGGGGGCAGGGCAGGGGCAGGGAAATCTGTGTCGCCAAGGGTAGGGGCTGGGAAGCTGGGCTCCAGCTCCAGATTGGAGGAGGGGCTTGGCTTTTGCTGACTTGAATGGGGCACAGAGAGTGGGGATTCCTGGGGCCTCTCTGGGGCTGTGGCCTTCCCAAGCTCCAGCCCAGAGCTAGGATCCCGGTCAAGTGGCTGTGATCATGTCTGTGGCCAGGCCTGTGCATCTGAGCCTGTGCATCTGTGCATGTAGGCATGGCCATATATGTATGGGTCATATGTGTGACGGCACACATCTGAACATACGTGTAAGCATGTGCATCTGCACGCAGGCATGGCCATATGTGTATGGGCCATAGGTGTGAATGCACACATCTGAACACACATGCACACACAAGCACACATGTCCAGGGCATGCTTGTGTGGTATACAAACCTACCTGTATGCTCATGTGTGCGTGTGGACACGTAGACATGGCCACGTGCACATAGCTGTGTGCTGGTGGACGCGTGGATGTCCACACGGTGAGGGGGCTGCGTTCTGAGCTGTCACTGCCGCCACCGACGCTCTGCAGGCTTCCGCTGGGGGCGGCTCCAGATGTTGTTGCAACATTCCTCATTCACTGCAGAAAATCAAACAAACAAATGAAAAATTAACACCATTGTTAGCCAGGGCCGCCCCTGAGCTGGCAAAGCTGCCTCTTGCTGGCCCAGCTGGACCAGATGGCCAAGGCTCCTGGGCTCACCTTGGGCTTTGGCACGGGAGCAGACAGGACCATCAGGAGGCTGGCAGGAGCCAGGCTGCTGCTGGTCGGCTTCTAATGTGACCTCAGAGGCTGTCGGGCCTTAGAGCAGTGCCTGTCTCTCCTCCCCTTCCCCCGCATCTCAAGAGTCCCCTTAGGCTCGCGTGCTGGGGCAGGAGAGTGGGGGAGGAAAGCAAGGGGAAAGGCGCAGGCTCTGGCCCTCTAGCATACAGTAGGTGCTCCCTAAATGCTGTTGCCTGAATCTTGCATATGAGTCCTCTCAACAACAGCCTTTGACAGATCAGGAGACTGAGCCCGCAAGGAATTATTTAGGTTGCTCAAGGCCATGCAGCTTGTGAGCAGAGGCACCGGGATTCAAACCCACCGCTTGTTATTGAGTCATTCAGTCGTGTCCGACCCTTTGTGAATGCATGGACTGCAGCATACCACCTCTAATGCACTCTTTAGTTCACTTGTTTCCTATTTTTTGGCCACACTATGTGGCACGAGGGATCTTAGTTCCCTGACCAGGGATGGAACCTGTGCCATCTTAGTTCCCCAACCAGGGATCAAACCTGTGCCGCTTGCAGTGGATGCGTAGTGTCTTAACTGCTGGGCCACCAGAGAAGCCCCACTAACACACCTGTAAACGCAGGGTCTTCTCGCTACTCTGTGCTGGCTCCTCGGAGTGCGATAGACACCGTGGGGCATTAGAGACGCGCTGCCACTGTCCCTGGGGCTTCCCTGGTGGCTCAGCTGGGAAAGAGTCCGCCTGCAGTGCGGGAGACCCCAGTTCGATTCCTGGGTTGGGAAGATCCGCTGGAGAAGGGATAGGCTACCCACTCCAGTATTCTTCTGCTTCCCTGGTGGCTCAGCTGGTAAAGAATCCGCCTGCAATGTGGGAGACCTGGGTTCGATCCCTGGGTTGAGAAGATCTCCTAGAGAAGGGAAAGGCTAGCCACTCCAGTATTCTGGCCTGGAGAATTCCATAGACTACAGTCTTATTTTTCCCTTCCCTGAGGATCTGGCTCAGCCTGGAGACTTACTTGACCAAAGGAATATGGTGGATGTGAGGCTCTGAGACTTCCAAATCAAGTCCATAAGAAGCCTTTCCGCCTCCCCCTATCTCAAGGACCCCCTCAGAGCTCTGAGCCACCATATGACATTTGACACCCTGACTGTCCTGTTGGAGAGGCCTGGTGAAGAGCTGTAGTCAAAAGTTTTGGTGGAGCCTAGCCTTCCTCCCCTTGCCGAGGTACCGCACACGTGAGTGAAGCCATCTTGGACCCCTAAGACCACCTTGCTTTCCAGCTGAAAATCACTATTTCTGTTCCCACTCCAGGGACCAGGAGAATTAACCAGCCAAGCCTAGCCTGAATTTTGATCCGTTATTTTAAGCCACGAATTTTTAAAATTTATTTTTAATTGAAGTATAGTTGATTGACAATTTTGTGTTAATTTCTGGTTAAGCAAACTGACTCAGTTATACACACATATATGTTCTTTTTTATATTCCTTTCATTATGATTTAGCCCAGGATATTGAATAGAGTTCCCTGTGCTATACACAGGACCTTGTTGTTTATTCATTCTGTGTGTAATAGCTTGCATCTGCTAACCCCAAACTCCTAGTCCATCCCTCCTCCACCCTTCCCCTTTAAGTCACTAGGTTTTGAGGGTAGTTTGCTAGGTAGATATAGGAAAGTGGAATAGACACACGTTCATATCAGCACACATACACAATACAAACGCACCTGCTTATACACACACACACACACACACACACACTCACATCCATGTAGATCCCTTTTTGATTCCAGTTCTTCCATCACCCCCTATAGCAACACCAAGCTCCTGTATGTAATTAAGTTCCTGTTTTCTGGGATGAGAAGTGCTCAAAGCCCAAGAAATGACAATAGCTCCTTATTACCCAGCCGCTTTCATTGTTTGTGGGACTTTTCTCATTTGAATTCTTCCCAAGAATCAGAGCGAGCAATTTCATATGGAAATATATAAAAAATGTGAGAGCAAATCATTCCCAGTGGTGCTGGAGTAGTGATCAGTTCTGCTGAGTGGGTCCTATCCCCTCAGCCCTGCCTTTCACATCTGCTCCAGCCTTGAACCTGCAGTCTGGGACCCGAGATGGACTGGACTGGTGGGCGGATGACTGAGGGAGAGGGTGGAATGTGCTGGACAGGGCTAGAAGGCTTCTGGGGGGCCTTGGGAAGAGATTCACATCCAGGAGCTGAGAAGGGCTGTCCCAGCCCTGGGGCTCTTAGAAGCCACCCCAGTTGTCACCTGAAAGCTGGCTGAGAGTGTAGGAGTGCGGGGCTGTGTGGGTGTGAGACTGTGAGTGACACTATGTGCTATGTGCAGCCATGTGTGTGCTAGTGTTTGCATATGAGTCTGTGACCAAGGGTGTGGGTGCGTGACCACCCGTGTGACAACGTGTGGCAGTGTGTACATGTGATACCTCGGGGTGATGTCACATGTCTACGTATGTGCATATCTGTGAGTGTGTGGCCTGGGGGTGCGTGTACTGCTTCATAAGCCTGTGTGTGATGGCTGTGGGTGTCAGGGTGTCACAGGTGCCTATGACAGTGCATGTGTGTGTCACTAGGCACCTGTGTGGAACTGCTGGTGTGTTTTGGTGAATAGCCATGCTTCGGTAGAGGCAGGATGGGTGGCGGTGGGGTTTACCAATAGTTGAAGGTCATTTCTGATGTCAGGTACTTTGATGTTCAATAACGCTCATCCGAAACATAATATTTTGAGCAATGGTGTTGCAGATACAAAGAGGAACTAGACAGGCAAAGACCCTGCACTCATGGAGCTCATAGTCATGTAGAAGAGATGGAGAGGGGAGAAATAATTATTCTAATAATTATATCATAATTTTAAAAATAAAACACAAATAGGGCTGTGTGAGACCAACACGGGGTCCTGATTCATTCTAGGGGCTCAAGGTTAAGGGGAGGATTCTTGGAGGAAGTGACATTTTGGCTGAAGCCTAAAGAGTGGGTATGAACTGGTCCAGGCAAAGATGTGTTGGGGAGGAAGAATGTTATGGGCAGAGGGAAGAGTGGGTACAAAGACTCTGGTGTATTACAGAGCAAGTTCCTTGGAGGAATTGCAAGAAGTTCCTCCAGGGCTGGGGGTGCATAAAAGGAGGCTGGAAAAGTGGCAGGCAGTGGATCTCTGGGGCTTTCTGGGCCATTATAAAGGCTTCGTACTTCATCCTACAAGTGACAGAAGACCAGGGAAAGTTTGCCTGTGGTCACGCCTGCCATGTCAAGAATTGATTGCTAGTCTGCAAAGAGTGCATGCAAAGAAATTGGGGGGGAGGTCTGATGCAGTGGTCCAGGCAAAGAATGGCATTGGCCTGGGCGGTGAGACTGCTGAGACTGAAGCTGGAGAGAAGTGGAGAGATTCCAGGACTGCTCGGAGGTTAGGGCTGACGAGCCTTGGCAGTGGATGGTGCATGATAAGTGAGGGCAGGAGAGGGAGCTGTCTGGGATGATACCCGGGATTTTGGTTCCAGTTTCAGGCTTGTTGTAGGTGCCAGTGACTAGATGGTGACACTTGGGGGAGGATGAACTGAAAATTCTAATTTGGATGTGTTGAGTTTGAGATGCCTGATAGACACAGGGGTGGAAGGAGATAAAAGCCTGGAGTTAGGGAAGGCTTATGCTGGAGACAGGGATATATGGAGAGTGGAAACCAACAGTGGGGGAGAGCAGCTAGGGTGGGAAGAGCTGGGGAGGGAGGTGGCATTCTTTGCCTTCATAGAGAAGTCTAAAGCTGTTTAGGGACAGTTCTGCATGGTACTCAAGATTCCAGACTTTGCTTCTGGGTATATACCCAAAAGATGTGAAAGAAGGGGCTCAAACAGGTATTTGTACATCAGTGTTCACAGAAGCACTATTCACAATAGCCCAAAGGGAGAATGTTCATTCATCAATGGATGAATGGATAAACAAAATGTAATATGCATGTATGATGGAATGTTATTCAGTCTCAAAAAGGAAAGAAATTCTGACACTTAGAACAACATGAACGAAGTCTGAGGACATTCTGCTGAGTGAAATCAGACAGACCCCTAAAGACAAAACTTGTATGACTTCATTTATGTGAAGAACCTGGAGTTCACTGAGACGGAAAGTAGAATAGGGATTACCAGGAGTTGAGGGGAGGAGGACATGCAGGGTTATTGTTTAAGGGGTGTGGAGTTTCAGTTTGGGAGGATGAAAAATCTCTGGAGATGGATGGTGGTAAACTGTTTGGTCTCCAGCCTTTCCCTGCTCCTTTTCTCCATGTGTTTTTTGAAGATTCCGGTTCTGACTTCTTGGGAGGATCTGTTACCCAGAACCCTTTGTTCCTGTGTTTCATAGCCTGTCTTCAGCTGTCTCTTCTGCATCTGGAGTAGCCCTTGGGCCAGACCCTGAGGACCTGCAGGCAGGTTAGAGCTGGGCCAGGACAAGGCAAATGGGCAGAGCGAGGCCATAATGCACAGGTGCTGTGGGAGCAGAGCACTGTGGGGGAGGGAGAAGTCTGATCCACCAGGATTACTTCCCCCAAAAGAGGCCAGATTCAGGAGGCTGGGTCCTGCTTACCTGCAGCCAGGGGGGCTGTGTTCTCACTCACTCAGTCCTTGTGGTGCAATTAAACCCAAACCAAGCGGGGTCAGTGTTAAGGGGTAGCTTTGGGGACTTTAGCTCCTACCCCCAGTCTCCACTCATACTCACCCTCCAAATGACATGGAACAAAAGATGAAATGAAAAATGGGCTTATGATTCCAACATGCCTTTAAGACAGGTCCCCTAGTTGTCTCTTCTGATTGGGTTTTCAAACTCATAAAAATTCTGGAACTAAGAGCCAGATATTAAGCCTCATTCTCTTTTCAAATAATTCTAGAGTCTCTACTGCTTTGGAGTTGGTCACTGGTTTAGTTATCTCTTGGATTTAGGGTTGTGCACAGCAGTTATGCCCTGGGGATATCAGACATTGACCTAGCTAATAACAAGTGTCATTTTTTTTTTCCTGTTATTCCTTGGATGTGCAGCTTAAGGAGAAGGGATAATTAGCAGAGCAAAATGCAGGAGCTCCTAGGTCCTCCAGTCAAATGCCACTAAGTCAAAACTCCATTTGGAATTCTAGTAAGAATGGCTCACCCTGCTTGGGGGAGGTGAACAGAGAGAATGAGGGAGGGCATCACATAGGAAATAACACCGTGACACTGGGTTTTGATGGGTAAATAGGAGTTCTTGAGGAAGAGAATTCTGAGGAAAGCAACAGTCTTTGAAGCAACAGTCTCAGAATGAAATGAGTCAAAATTGTGACTCGGTTGCCAGCTGTGTGAGCATAGGCAAGCTACTTCCTCTGTGTCTGTCGCCTTATGTATAAATTAGGGATAATATGGCGAAAGCTGCACCAGGCTTATTGTAAAGATTGGGGATAGGGCCTATGAGCTGCTTGGCAGACTGGATGCTCAATAAATAAGCAAAACAGTCTTCTTTGGGGGCATCCATTTGATAAGTCTGAGGCCCAAAGGGTCTGCCATGTTTGGTGCATAGAGGGAAATTCTGTGTGGGCTCCCTCATGTTCAAGGAGCTAAAGTTCCTTCCTGTCTCTTGCCGTAGCCTAATCTAGTTCACTGTATCATTGACTCGACCAGCCGATAATGGTTAATGACAAGCAGAAGAATCTGGGTCCCAGCCAGGCTCATTCTGGAGGCTGGGCTGAGAGAGGAGGCAGGGAGTTGGGAGGGAAATTGCCTGGGTTTGCTGGGCAGGTTCTGTGCTGACTCGGCAGGTCCTCCTCTCCTGGCTTCATGTGACTCCAAGGCACAGTGGGGGCTTGTGGGGAGCGGGCCGCCTTCTGGGCTTTTGTCAGTTCTGTGTCTTAGAGGGACAAAGTAGGAAGAACTGGAAGCTCCATTCCTCTGGCCTAATGCTGCTTGTGCAACTTTGTGTGTGAGTCATGTTTTATCTTAATCTCCAAACCCTCCATAGGGCTTCATTGTACTTTGTCTGCTTCCTGTGGGACAAAGCAGGATGCTATTTGGAAAGGGGAGGCCTGAGGTCGGGTCCTGGCTCTCCTTGGGTTAGGGTTGGGCGCATCACTTCAACTCTCTGTGCTTTGGTTTCCTCACCTGTGAGATGGAATGTCAGGCTTCAGGGCCAGGTAAGGACAGGTGGGCCAGTGCCCGTAGATGAGCTGTGGCCGCTGTATGGAGATAAGAGATCACGGTGAGGGTGGCAGTCTGGTTCTCGCTGGAATCCTGGGTGGGGTTTTATCCCTTGGTGTGTTGGGACCTTTGGTTGAGGGCAGAATCTGGAGATTTTTTAGTCTCCCTGACACCCTCTTGTGAGCTCAAACTCTATGACCCAGGAGTCCAGGCAGATGCCTCTAAGAGCAGAGGCCTCAGAGGCAGAAGTTCTCCAAGTGTGGACCTGCTCCCAAGGTCTAGCAGCTGTACCCGAGAGCCTGTTAGAAATGCAGATCCTCGGGTTCCATCCCAGACCTTTGAATCTGTTAGGTAGTTAGAATAGGAAAAAGGAGTCCAGAATGGCGGTGGCTAAAAGACAAAGAAGGGAAAAGCCCGTAAAAATGGAACAAAGGAAGGTCCGAGGACCGGAGTGAGGACCTCAGGTAGAACAGACAGCCCTCCTGGCTGGCCCAGTTTCCACAGGGCAGGCCCAGGGGGAGGGAAAAACATAAACGGAGGAGCCAGAGGGCCAGGGCTCGCTCTCTTGCACGCGCTCTCTCTTCTCTTCGTGTCTTTTGAGTCAGCATGCCCTTGTTGCAGGAAGGGGGACGCCTTCCGTGCCTTGAGGATGTATTTTCCTTTATTTTCTAAATAACACGGAGCTGTACACTGATCTGTCCGAGAGCTGTAACACAGTCTCTCTATGAGCTGAGACACAGTCTGTCCGAGGTCTTTAATGTCCATAGCTTCAAATTTTTGTTGTGACGAGACAGAACTGAGGAAACTACCCACTCCTCTGACAAATCTATCTCAGGGAGTAAGGCCTGGGTCTCTAGATGATCCTGATGCTGAAGTTTGGGAATCGCTGCTCCAAGGCCATGTCCCTTTTGCAGGGTGCCCTTTCCCACCCTCCCCCCATCCCAGCTGGAGGCCCCTTGGAGGGGAGGAGGCTGCAAGACCACAGTTGAATCTCCCTGCTGGAACAAGAGAACCCTGGAGGGGGCATCTCTTCCCTCTGATTCTAACTCAAGACATCCCGGAACCTCACCAGTGGGGCTGACGCCAGGGTATTTGAATAGCTCATTAGCTCTGCTCTGGGCTTCAATCCCTCTTCATTAGTTTTGCAAACGATATTCATAAAAAAAGAAAAAAAACTCAAAACTCATCACATAGCAAATGCAGGTCCCTGTGAAGTTTGTGGCTGTGGGTAAATAGGCGTGTGTCTGTGGGCTGTGAGTGAGAACATGTTTGTGAGCTTGTGGGTGATGGTGAGTGGTGGGCGTGCTCGTGCACAGGTTTCAGCCCATGTGCACATGTGAGAAAGCTCGTGAATGAGTGTTGTGGTGTCTGTGGCCACACGGCCACCTCATCTCCAGGGATCCCACCAAGCAGGTTATCCTTCCCCTCCTTATGAGTCCCTAATGCACCCAAGTATTAGGGAAACAGAAACCTTCAACCCCTATCTGTCCTGCTTGTTTTTGCTTGCCCAGTGCCCCCAGCTCTAGGTTTCACAGGCAAAGATGAACGGTCAGCTAGTCAGCTGAGCAGGAGGGGGACAGCTGTGTCCCCGCTGTGGGGACCATCCTGTGTGTCCAGCCTGAGGCTGTGACATAGCTTCTGGGTGTCCCTTACACTTGCACTGTCCCCTGATGCCCAGGGTTTCCATTCTCGCTTGTCTCCCCTGGATTCCTCTGCTTCTGGGGAGCTGTTCCTGGCTGCAGATTCTCAGGCCTCCCCCCCAGGGAGAGTCAGCCCTCAACAGGGCTGCCTGTGGGGTTCAGAGAGAGCACTGGCTGTGCGGTGACGGGCCTAGAGTCTGGGGGCACTTCCTACCCCTTCTCACCGCTGCCCCCCTCCCAGCCTCCTCCTGCATTCCCTGCTGTGAGCGTCCCTGTTTGGAGCCAAGTAAATTTATGGCATAATCCCACATGGAAATGCATGGAAATGCTGCCAGTTACCATGAAGCCGAGAGAAAGGCTGTCTCGCGGGCGCCCTCCGTGGTCTGCTGTCTGCCGGCTTCCTGCCTTCCAGAAACCACAGGGGGCCAGAAGCCAGCCGTTTGGCCCAGATTGGCGGAGTGGGGCCCTTTGTATAAAACTCTTTATTAGTCTCACCTGGTCTTGAAGGTTTTCAGGGGGAACGAGTGTCTCCTTTGCATTAAAACTGAACAAACCGGAGAAATGTCATTCCCAGAGTCTGAGCAAAGCCGACAGCTGATGGGATTTATCTAACCGAGATCAGTTCATCAAACTTGGGTAGAGGTGGAAAGACCAGGGGAGGCGGTGGAATCTGATACAATCGCAGCTGCTTAAAATGCAAAGGCTCATGGAGATTTTGGAAACACTGTTAAGGAGAGGCTCAGTGATGCCAGGAGGAATGTTTAGAGGCCCTGAGATGGAGCTTGGCAGAATCAGTGGGTGGGGATGCCCCTGCTTAGTGAGGCGAGGGTGCAGAAACGCAGGAGGAGGGGGCAGTGGGCAGTCTCTGCTCCGGGTCTTGTCGAATTGAGTCCTTTAAAGGAGCATGATGCCTGCGATGAGCACTCAAGGGGGATCACGTGACATGGCCCTGCCCTGGGAAACCTCACAGTCTGCTGGGGGGGGGTAGACAGAGACAGGACAACCCGTAGCCTGTCTGGGAAGGGAGCAGAGTCTCCATCAGGTGCTGAGAGGAGAGAAAGGTGAGAGAACGCTGTGGTGAAGCAGGCAGGCCATGGCGTCGCTGGGACCTTGGTTCAAACTCCAGTCTCACCACCGTTTACCACCGCTTACCAGCTGCGTGCCCTTGATGAGTCACTTAACCTTTCTGAGGCCCACTTTCCTCACCTGCTGAATAGCTGTAACAGTTCCTACTTCTTAAGGAGTTATGAAAATTGATGAGATACTGCATATAACTTGCTTAGCATCGGGCTTGGCATACAGGTCTTGTCGAATTGAGTCCTTTAAAGGAGCATGATGCCTGCGATGAGCACTCAAGGGGGATCACGTGACATGGCCCTGCCCTGGGAAACCTCACAGTCGGCTGGGGGTGGGTAGACAGAGACAGGACAACCCGTAGCCTGTCTGGGAAGGGAGCAGAGTCTCCATCAGGTGCTGAGAGGAGAGAAAGGTGAGAGAACGCTGTGGTGAAGCAGGCAGGCCATGGCGTCGCTGGGACCTTGGTTCAAACTCCAGTCTCACCATCGTTTACCACTGCTTACCAGCTGCGTGCCCTTGATGAGTCACTTAACCTTTCTGAGGCCCACTTTCCTCACCTGCTGAATAGCTGTAACAGTTCCTACTTCTTAAGGAGTTATGAAAATTGATGAGATACTGCATATAACTTGCTTAGCATCGGGCTTGGCATACAGAAGTGCCCACCAGTGGAGCTGGCGTCTTACTGGAAGGATCTTGGAAGGCTTCTTGCGGGGAGGGGAGGACACCAGCTGGGCCTTGATGGAGGAATGAGATGGACTCTCGTTAGTAGGAAGAGCAAAGGAAGGCCCCACATGGAGAGAAACACAGAAGCCTGCTGTCTGCTCATCATTGTCCCCCTGCCGGCAGGTACCCCAGAGGCAGAAGAGGGGCCCAGGACAAGAGCGATGGGGCCTCGTCTCAGCAGAACAGCAGCCCTCGCCTCCCCCATCATTCCCATCAGCCCCCTCCCGCTCTCCCCTCCCGCCGTCTCTCTCCCCTTCTCCGATGAGGATTTATCAGTTCTCCTGAGATGCGCTTAGCGGGGACCAATTTCCTGCCATCAGTCAGGACTGGTGGCATTTGTAGGCCAGCGTGGAGGCCTGGGGGTTGGGGGAAAGGAAACACGTGGTGCTCTGGCGCTGAGTGTTCTGTCCTGCCTGCCCCGGGCTGACCTCTGTCCCTTGGGTCTGTCTGTTTCTCCCTCTGGCCCCAGCGAGGCTCTCCCACCCTTAGGATGGAGGAGAAATGGGCTTCTGTTTCCTGGGGCAGAGAACAGGGCTACGCTAATTGGAGGAGCTGAGCCTGGAGAGGTGGCAGTACAGTGGGGACCATCAGTCCCAAGGGCAGTGAGTTTTGGGTGGGTGGGCTTTCCTGAAGTAGGTCATCAATATTCCGGGTTCATTCAACGCTAGGGCTCTGGGTGACTCAGAGCAGAAATGTAGGGGCTGGTGGTAGATTCCAGCCTCAATGGGAAACTAAGGTGGTGTCTTAGCTCAGGCAGTATGGAGGTCCAGGCTCTCCCCTGGCTCAGGAGTCCAAGATGCTGGGGTCCTCTCAGCCAAGGCATGAGCTTTCTTGATTTAGAGGTCTGGGCTGCCCTCAGGCAAACAGCTGGCCACTGCTGACAGCCTCCTCCAGGAAGCCCTCCTGCATTCGACCAGGAGCAAACCTTCCTTCGGGCCAGGAGTCCTGTCTGGTCTGCTGTGCCTCCCCAAGTCCCCACTTCCTTAGCTAGACACAGAGCTACAATTGATTGCGCACTATTATACTCCAGGCCCTGGGCCAAGTGCTTGATGTATATTAACTTGTTGAATTCTTTATCAAACTGGAGAGACAGCCATGATTAAAATTACCCCAATATTTTTGGGAGATGGGTTCTAAGAGCCCAGATCATTGCCTACGATCTTTCAAGCGTCACCTCCTCAGAGAATTCTTCCCCCTCACCTGTTTTGTTCTTTTCCTCCCCCACCCCCGACCCCCGCCACCCCTTGTCTTTGCCATCTCGTCACTTCATTTTCTCCTTGCTTATTGCCTGCCTCCCCTGTTAAAGTGGGGATTCCACAGAATAGATGCTACATCCAGCCCCTGTTGTGGATAGCAGAGAGAGATGGAAACCAGCATCAAGTCTCTGGGGCAGAGGGAGATGGCTGGGCGAGGGACGATGACCCTCTTTGCATCCATGGACTGAGCTGCTCATTTCTTCCTGGCCGGGAGAGCCAGACAAGGATTCATCTGCAATCAAAACGAACACAGCTGGGGCCGCCCGGGGGCCTCTGCAGGGCTGGGTACTGCTCCCCAAGTGCAGACATTTATTAGGATCTGCGGTGGGGGAGGGAGTCTGTTTGTCTGGGAATGACAGGGACAGGGAGAAGGGCTTTCCGGAGATGAGTGGCAGGAGAGATAAGCCTGATGTGTGACTTTCTGACGCTTGGTTGGTTTGAAAATAAGTCCTGGGCCCAGATACAGGATTGACAGGAGGATCAGAGAGGGCCATTTGCTTTCTGCCTTCTGACTTTGAAAAAAAGTCCATGAGTCGGGAGACTGGGTCTTAGTGCCGGAGGGGAGGGGTGGCTGTGCGGCGGGTCACCTTGCCCAGGCTGCTGCAGAAGGTCGGGTTCCCAGGCTGGTGTGTTTTGGAATCAGCCCCAGCAATGATAAGCTTTTGGGCTTGCCTTTGCTTCTGTTCTGGGAAGAAGCCTGACTGCTTGGCGCTCACAGACAAAGGGACTTGAACATGTTGGACCACTGGCTGTCTGCCACATGAGTCTTCAGATCCACTTTCTGCTCTCTTATCCTGCTCAGTGCTGGAGGAGGCTGATCAGTGCAATTCTTCAACAGGCTCTTTTCTCCGTTGGCCAGTTGGTTGGTCAATGGGAGGTGTTAGAAGCAGGGAGAATGGGGTCATGGCTTCCATCCCCTACTCCCACCCTTTCCTTCCCTCCTTCCCCACCATGCAGTTGGGAGTGGGTTGCAATCCTCTGTGAGGCCACAGATCCTGCCATGCAGCCTTCTCCCTGCAACTGCATCTTCCATGTTCCTCCCTTGCAGGTCTGGGGTAGTAACAGCTCCCAACCTTGCAAGCCTGAGGTTCCTATCCCACACCTTATTGATGGCTCTCCATCCTGCCCTCACCTCTGTATACAGTCTGTTCATTAATTTGGGTAACTGGAATGTAACATCTTTTTCCTTTTGGGATCCTAGTGGATTCTTTAACCTTGATGAGAAGAAGGTACTCCCTGGTGGTCCTGTGACTCTCCCTCGCTTCAATACTGCACAGAAGGAACAGACCCAAGGCCTCCTCATCTTCTCGCTTCTGACCACCCTCTGACCTTCTCTCCGGCTGCAACTTCTGCAACCACCTTCTTGGCCCCACCTTGCTTCCTGGAATTGTCCACACAATTTTTGGGGTTTACTTCTTATTGCCAAGGGCTTTCCTGATAGCTCAGTTGGTAAAGAACCTGCCTGCAATGCAGGAGACCCAAGTTCAATTCCTGGGTTGAGAAGATCCACTGGAGAAGGGGTAGGCTACCCACTCCAGTATTCTTGGGCTTCCCTGGTGGCTCAGCTGGTAAAGAATCCACCTGCAGTACGGGAGACCTGGGTTTGATCCCTGGGTTGGGAAGATCCCCTGGAGAAGGGAAAAGCTACCTACTCCAGTATTCTGGCCTGGAGAATTCCATGGACTGTATAACCCATTGGGTTGCAAAGAGCTGGACACGAATGAGCAATTTTCACTTTCACCGTTCTTATTGCCAACCAACCATGAGCTCCCTGGTTTATCAGAATTATTCCACAACCTCATCAACCCATATCTCCAGGCCTCCTACACCTACCTCTCTCTGGGCTTCCGTTTCGACCCAGACAATGTAGCTCTGTAGCTCTGGAGGGTACGGACTGCTTGTTCTGGGGGTTGGTGGAGGAGAGGGTGTCGAGCATCTCTTGAAGATGCAAAACCAGCTAGGGTTACGTGCCCTTTTCCAGGGTGGCCAAAGCTGTCCCAAGATGAGTGATGTAAACCCCTGGACACCATGGACATTGCTGTGGTCATGGAGAAGAACCTGAACCAAGCCCTTTTGGACCTTCATAGCCTGGTTCTGCCTGTGCAGGCCCCCATCTCTGTGACATCCTGGAGAATCACTTCACAGATGAGCAGGTGAAACTCAGCAAGAAGTTGGGCATCCACCTGACAGACTGGCTGCCTTTGGGCTGGCGAGTGTCCCTTTCGGGGGTCAACCTCAACTCAAGAAGAGCTCGGAGCCTCCAGCCCAGCTGCCTTTGAGGGGCCCCCGTGCATGCCCCTGGTGTCAGGACTTCCGCCTGAACATCTTCCTAAAGCCACTAGGCAGCTTTTTAACCACCCAGGAGCTTTCTTCCAAGCCATGGACCAAATGGAAAGAATGAAGTCTTCTATGAACACCTTCCCTCTCCCCTCAGCCCCCTCCACAAAGCCCTCCCATGGATATTCCCCAAACTAGGACAGGGACAATGGAAGGGGGTTTGCTGTCTGGGTTTCTGGAGGCTGCTTTTCTGCCTATGCAGGTTGGGCCAACCTTGAGGCAGAGGGAGAGACTCACTACTGGGGGTCAGAGAGCAGGGGTGGCAGACCCTCCCTTTCCTTGTCTCTTCTCAGGCCTCAGCGTTCTCTCTGTAATATGGGGGTAGTGGTAACTGCAGTGACCAACTGCTGGCACTGTGTTAAGAGCTGTGTGTGCACGCCATCATTAGCTTTCCCAGAAGCCCTGTGGGGTGACTTCTCTTAGCATCCCTGTTCTATGGAAGAGCAAACTGAGCCTCAGAGAGGTGAAGTGCCTTGTTCGAGTTCAGTCTGAGCATGATAGCCTGGAATTCAATCTCAGGTTTCTCTATGCTCTTAATCCCTGTATCTTCTCTGCCTACCTTCTTGGGGCATGTGAAGCAATGTCAGGCCGCAGCCAGCATGGGGCCTTGGAATCAGCAAAGGATAGTTTTCATGAAACCAGTTACTCTGCATGGGGAGAGGCCCAGGTGGAAGAGCTGACTTCCCTTCCCTTCCCTGTCTCTCTACAGAGAACTAGACACAGATAACTTTGGGAGGCTATCACAGACCCCCTGTTTCTCATCTGGGTGGAGGTACCGTTTCTCCTTGCTTTGCATTATGACAGATCTACAGCCCTCATGCCTCTAACTAGTCATCTACCTGCATCCACATTGGTGTCCTACAAATTTGCCGCCCCTCCTGCTGTGACTCTGGGTTTGGCCATATGACCAGCTTTGGACAATGGGACAGTAACCAACCTGATGGAAGCAGTAGTTTGATAAAGTGTTCTCTTGGACCCCTGCCACCCCCATGAGAACAGTCCAGAGATGGCCTCCTGGGAGATGATGGACTACGTGTAACAGAGCTAAGCCATCCCAGGTGATACCTTCTTAGATCAGCCAGTGTTTAAAGGATCTGTCAAAGATATGTAAGCCAGGTGAGATCAGCCAAGACCAGACTCATGGAAAACAATAAATAGTTATTTATTTAAAAGCTATTAATTTCTGGGACCTTGGAGATTTCTTCTTTTGAGCCATCTCTTTCTCCACCAGTGTCAGGCCACATCTGGGCTTTTAGTCACAGGGAGGTGAGAACAGGATGGTTTCTACTTACACTTCCTGGAAGGCAGGGACCATGACTGGTCCATCTCCATACCCTGTGCTCAGCATGGGGAGGACACATGCATTTTACTGCCACTGACAGAGACTCAGCTGGTTCCACCATGGCCACCAACCAATTTCTCTCTTTGTGCTTCCCTGCCCTCCCTCCTTATCCGGGCCATTGCTATTCCTACAGCTCCGAGCAGCTGGCTCCTGTGTCTGGGAAAAAAGCACCAGGATCCTCCCGGTCCTCAACCCTCCCTCTGTCCTTGGCTCCCTTCTTCATAAACCCTGTTGGGCCTTGCAGAGTCCCTGCCCATCTCTTCACCTTTCCCTGGAGCAAGTCACCACCCAAGCAGCCAAGTAGCTGGACACAGGTACCTCTGCCCCAGGCCTTTGTCTTCCTAAGGCCATTGATGGCAACCCCATTGTCATTACAATTACTTCTGGTCCCACTTCTGACAGACAGAGAGGTCACTTTCATTTAAAAAAATTAATTCAATTTAAATTTGAGTAGGTAATAAATTATCATATTTCAAGGGTAGCTACAGTGAAAAATCACCCTCCTTCTCACCACAGCCCAACCTCCCAGCTCCTTCCATGGATGCAGTGTTACCAGGGTCTCCTGTGTCCTTCTAGGGACAGTCTTGGCATATAAAGGTTATATGTGGGCATTCACACATATTTTTATAAATTATACTTCCCCCCTTTTTAATTCACACATGGTACCATATAATAATAATAATAATAGAGTAATAATAATGGTACCATGTAATCCACAGGGCTCCGTGCTTTGTTTTACACAGTATCTCAGAGATCACCCTCTAGCAAGACAGAATTGCCTCATTCTTTTTTTTTTTTTGTGGGGGCAGGGGGCAGATATACTTCACAGACCATGAAATTCAGTGATTTTTAAATATATTCACAAAGTTGGGCAACTGTCACCACTATCTAATTCTGGGACATTTCCATCATCCCCCAAAGAAACCTCAAACCCATAAGCAGTCTCTACTTTTCCTCTACCTTCCAGCTCCTGGCAACCACTAATCGATGTTCTGTCTCTATGGATTTGCCTCTTCTGGACCGTTATTGTAAATGGAACCGTATGATGTTTGGCCTTCTGGGTCTGGATTCTTTCACTCAGCATACTGTTTTCAGGGTTCATCCATGCCATAGCATGTATATCAGTACTTCATTTTTATTGCTAATAGTATTCTTAAAGCTCTACCATATTATGTTTATCCATTTGTCAGTTGATGGATGTTTGGGTTGTTTCTACATTTTGGCGATGATGAATGGTGCTGCTATGAAATTTTGTGTACAAGCTGTTATCGGAACCGAGGTCTTCAATTCTCCTGGGTGTGTACTTAGGAGTGGAATTGCTTGTCACCGTGTTGTCATCAATGTCCACCTAATGTCTTATTGTATGCATATACCATAATTTATTTAAGCAATCATCTGTTGATGGACTGTTAGTTCCCCTTCCCCTTTTACTTATTCATTTTCACTCTTTCAAGCAATGATATGGGGAATAATTTTGTACATTCTCCAATTCACACATGTCCATATATATCTTTTTGTAACATTCCCAGAAGTGTAATTGCTGTGCCAAAGGGCATATGCATTTGTAATTTTGATAGATGTTGCCAAATTGTCTGCTCCCCCACAGAGATTGTACCAGAAGCAATGTATGAGACACTAATTTTCTCTCAATCTCACTGACACAGTGTGTTAGCAAGCCTTTTGATCTTCACCAATATGACTGGTAAAAAGTGTATCGGGCAGTTAAAAACTTGTTTGTTTACTTTGGCTGTGCTGGGTCTTCCCTGCTGCGCACAGGCTTTCTCTAGCTGCGGCGAGTGTGGCCACCTTCCACTGTGGTGTGCAGACTCCTCACTGGGCTGGCCTCTCTTGCTGCGGAGCATAGGCTCTAGAGAACGCGGGTGTCAGTAGTTGTACTGCGTGGGCTTGGTTGCCCCAAGGCACACGGAATCTTCCCAGATCAGAGTTTGAACCTGTGTCCCCCTGCATTGCCAGGCAGACTCTTATTGGACCACCAGGGAAGTCCAAAATTTTTTTTTAGTTGAAATATAGTTGATTTACAATGTTGTATTAATTTCAGGTGTACAAAACAGTGATTGAGTTTTATATACATATAGATATATATATACGTTCTTTTTCAGATTCTTTTGCCTTTTATGTTGTTACAAAATACTGAATACAGTTCCCCGTGCTATATAGTGGGTCCTTGTTGGTTATCTATTTTCTAGACAGTAGTGTGTATGTGGTAATCCCAAACTCTTAATTTATTGCTCACCTTGCCCCTTTCAACTTTGGTAACCATAAGTTTGTTTTCTATGCCCATGGGTCTATTTCTATTTTGTAAATAAGTTCATTTGTAACTTTTTCTTTAGATTCCACATTTAAGTATATCAGGTAGGTTTTTTGTACGTGTGTGTAATTTTTCTACCATGTTATAGGTCTTGTTCTTATTGATTCACAAGAGCTTTTTATACAAGTGGGAAATTAACACTTTGTTTGTGATAAACACCAGGTATTTCTCCTTGTTTGATGCTTGTCTTGATTTCACTAATGGTGCTTTCTGCCATCAAGGAGTATTCTATTTTTATTCATATATCGCCAGATTTATCAGGGATTTCCTTCGCTTTGGGGTGTCTTGTCAAAGGCCTTTCCCACATTGTGTGGCTCAGTTGCTGTCATGTCCAGCTCTTTGTGACCCCATGGACTGCAGCACACCAGGCTTCCCTGTCCTTCACTATCTCCCGGAGTTTGCTCAAACGCTGCCCATTGAGTCAGTGATGCCATCCAACCATCTCTGCTGCCTCCTTGTCCTCCTGCCCTCAATCTTTCCCAGCATCAGTCTTTTCTGATGAGTTGTCTCTTCGCATCAGGTGGCCAAAATATTGGCGTTTCAGCTTCAGCATCAGTCCTTCCAATGAATATTCACTGGATTTGATTTTCTTTAGGATTGACTGGGTTTGCTCTTCTTGCTGTCCAAGGGACTCTCAAGAGTCTTCTCCAGCACCAGAATTAACATCATTAAAAAAAAAAAAAATTCCCTTATTACTTCATCTAGGCTGCTTATTTCATTCAAAAATATTTCAATCTATGATCCATCCAGAGTTGATTTTGGTATAGGTGTGTGGTATGGAACTGATTTAGTATTTTCTCAGTGGCTTCACAGTTGCCCCAGTAACGTTACTGAACAGCTCATCTTCCCCTCAATGCCTTCAAGGCTGCCTTTCTCATAGGCTGCACGCGCCCATGTTTTTGGATTTGTTTTTGTGCTTTCTGTTCTGTTGACATGGTTGTCTGCTCATAAGTCACTACCATATTATTCAAATGACTGCTGTTCTAGGCTGCACTTACATAATTGATAAGACTAGCCCCCCCTCATTACTCTTCTTTTCAGAATTTTCCTGGCTATCTTGCATGTTCATTTTCCCATATGAACCTCAACGTCATTTTGTTTCATTAAAAATTCCCCTTGGTACTTTCACTGGAACATGTAAATATTATAAGTTAACTAAGGGAAAGCCAGTATGCTTTATGATGTCTGTTCTTCCTGTTAAAGAATGATACGCCTTTCTCTTTGTTCAAGTCATCTTTTGGATACCTTGGTGGCATTTTCGGGTTTTCTTTATAAATGTTTGCTTCACACTCCTCGACATTTTATCTTTTTTGTTGTAATTGTAAATACCCTATGTTCTTTCATTATATGTCTTAACTGGCTTTCATTTTTAAACATGAAGGCCATTGATATTTGCACATTTTGTAGCTAGCCACATTATTGAATTTACTGTTGGTAATGGTTTTTCAGTTTATTCTGTTGGCTGTACCAGTTATACATGCCTGTCTTCTGCAAATAATGATAATTTTACCTACCCTTTTCAATTTTCATATAGTTAAGTGATTTCTCTTAATTAATCGTATTAGATGGTGTTTTCAGAACAAAGTCAGTCATAGGGAAGATACTGGATGTCCTAGTCTTGTTCCTGACTTTAATGAGAATGCTTTTAGAGTTTCTTCATTTGGGATTAAGATGGAAATAATTTATCATGTTAAGAAGAAGCTGTTTGACTTGTGGTTGCCAAGGGGGTGGGGGAATGGGGGAGGGATGGATTGGGATTAGCATATGCAAACTATTATATACATAGTGGATAAACAACAAGGCCCTACTGTATAGCACAGGGGACCATATCAATATCCTGTAATAAACCATAGTGGAAAAGAATATGAAAATGAGTATGTGTATGTATAACTGAATCACTTTGCTATATAGCAAAAACGAACACAATATTGTAAGTTAACTATACTTCAATAAAATAAATTTAAAAAAGAGAAGAAGCTGTTCTTATTTCATTAAGAATTTTTAAAATTAAGAATGCTGATTTTTGCAGAAAATTTATGCTTAGATTCTCTAATGTGGTAAATTATATTAATAGATGTCTTTGACACTAACGACCTAGTGTTTCTTAAACCCCACTTGATCACAATATATTGTTCTTTTCCTGTGTTGCTGGATTCTGCATGCCACTCTTTTATTTAGAATTTCTACAGAGAGATTAATGTGAAATTGACCTGTCATTTTCCTGTGTTCCTCCAGTTGGGTATTGGTATTACTATCAGTGCTATGCTCGCTTCATAAAAGTAATCTAGACACTTTCCTTCTTTTTCTGTATCCTGGCACAGTTTAAACAGCGCTGGAGTGATCCATCCCTTAAAGGTTTGGTGGAACCTGAGGGGCCAACCTCAGCCTGCAGCTGGCACCTGGAAAGAGGGCCTCAGTGACTCAGATGATTGATCCAGCAGGACAGTTTCGGTGGAGCCGACCATAGGCCTCAGAGATGCAGACTCCCACGTCCTCGGGGTGGGACTCTCCCTCCCTCCATCCTGCATCTTCTTGCTGGGCGACCCTGTAAGAATTCCACCTGGAAAGGTCACAGCGGAGCTGGTGGGCAGACAGGACCCAGGGAGAGAGGGGCTGGATTGAGAGGGGAGAATTTCTTCAGGCGGGGCTCTGTGATAGGGTGGCTGCGAGCTCAGGCTGGGCTCTGGGTACCCCTTCCCCCTCCTCCATCTCTCCCAGAGCCCGCCAGAGAGGAGGATCACGTGTCGGGGTGTACGTGTCTGTTGTCTGTTTGGGCAGCTGGGTCTGCCCCGGCCCAGCCTCCGCCGCGGCTCCCTGCTGTTCCGTCTGTGGGGGTCCAGGTGGCCGTGGTTGCCCTCCGCTGCAGCGCCTTGTGTCCTTGCGACCAGTAGCCACCGGCAGGCTCCAGTTGTTTCTGCGTCTGCCAAGGACGCATCTTCCCAACACTTCGTAAGCACTACTTTATAAGCTGCGGGGGCTTCTCCCACCTCCGCCCGCTCCTCCCGCCCCCTGCTCCCACCCCTTCAGGCCTGCTGGCACAGTTTAATTTCCATTCCTGGTATTTCTCCCCAGCCCGTGACAACCTCAGGTGGAAGCAATTTCACCGTCTTGTAACTCACCGGGTCATTATAATTAGTATCCCGGCGCCCGGGGCGAGGGCGGAAGAAAGGAAAGAAAAGACTGGATCCAGCCAGGCGAAGAGCAGCCTCTGGGGCTGGGGGCTGGGGCGGCCTTTCCTCCTGCTCCAGCTCGCACTCAGATTTTCTCAGGACTCTGTTTCCATCACGTCCCTCCCCTGTGTGTGTGCAAGATGGGAGGTGGTCGAGGAGTCAGGTACTGCTCTGCTGGGCCCTGGATGTACACAGCGGGAGTCTCTGACCTGGGTGAGGCTCCCCTGCCCCCTGAGAGCCCACATCTGAGGCTAGGGGCCACGGTGAGGGCCCTGCAGGGGGAGGTCAGTACCTCCCACATCCCCCTGTGGACTCGGTACCCTAGCACACTGCCCCTCCCTGCCTCTGGGTCCCTGCAGCCCCAGAGCCAGAGTCCATCAAGATCTGGTGATGGTGACCTTGGGCACAGCTGGGTCCGCCCCAGGCACAGCTAGGATAGGTATGACTCTGAGAGAAGCAGCCAGGTGGGGGAACAGGACAAGTCAGGGAGCAAGATTTCCCATCAGGTTGGTCAAGGCGTTTTGGTTGCAAGCAACAGAAATAGACTGACTCAAGAGAGGGAATTTAGGGACTTCCCTGGTGGTCCAGTGATTCAGAATCCACCCGGCAATGCAGGGGACATGGGTTCGATCCTTGGTCAGGGAACTAGGATCCCACATACCGGGAGACAACTAAGCCCGTGTGCTAGAACTGAGTCCTCACCCTCCAGAGCCCGCGAGCCACGACTAGAGAGGCCATGCATCACAATGGAAGGTCCTGCTCGACACAACTAAGACCCAAGGCCTCCAAATAAGCAAATACACAAATAAATGAATTTACAGTCAGGGTGTGGGGCCACCTCAAAGTTTAAGAGGTGACAAAGGAGAAGCAGCAGCTTTGACAGGTCAGGACCCAAGGAGCCCCCAGGATCCTGGAAGTCAGAAGAGGTGGCTCTTCTCTCCAGGGAGCAGCTCGTGTGCTCAGTACCTAGCTCCCGGAACTAATGTGACTCAGTTCCACAGGTCCCAGTCTCTGTTTCCAGTTAAGAATTCCAAATTCCTCACAGAGGCTCCTTCATTCATTTGTTTGTTGGTTCATTTGTTCCATAAATATTTATTAAGCCCCTCCTGTGCATCAGGCAGAATTCAGGAAGGTACTGGAGGGACGGCGGTGATCAAACGAAACTTCTCTTGCCCCTTACAGTGTGGGGGACAGAATCTGATGGCTCAGTTTGGGTTGGGGGTCCATCCTAAGCCAATCAGCTGTGGCCAGGTAGGTTTTCGTGAGCCAGGAGGCCACCCCAAATGGATCCTACTACAGTGGTCGGATCGCCCTTTAAGACACACACAGAATGACATTGTAGATAGCAGGAGATGGGCTTAAGAGAAGCGAGACTGTGGAGCTTACTCTCACAGCTAGGCAGCAAGCCTTTGCTCTGGGCAGCCTGGGTATTCTCAGGGAGGACACCGGCTGTGGCCCATGCTCGCTTGGGAGTGGGAGGGGCCCGGGGCTGGGGGAGGGCCAGCTGCACCTACAGCTTTCTCTGTGCACTGCGCCTGACTCAGCTGGCTGTTACGGGTGAGGACTGGACGCCTGCCTCCCTCCACCCCACCTTCTTCTCTCTTCTGTCCCTGCCTTGGCTGGAAGCTTCCATGGACAGAGACCAGGCTAGTGGGCTCTTGTGGTCCCCATCTCTGAGCACCCCACATCCCTTGAGGACTGAGTTTGGCCTGTTCACTGCCACTCCCTCCATTCCACACTCAGCTCAGGAAAAGCGCTCACCCATCTCCCCCTCTCCAACCCCCTCACCGATTTTTCGACCTGAGCCCTGGGAGACATGGCTTAGCCGTGCCCGGTCTCAGCAGACAGAGCCCTGTGCAGACTCCCTGGGAGATTCCCAGATCAATCACTCGGGGCTTCCCACTTTAGACCCAATTCATAAGGTCCTGGGTGACCACCCCTCCTGGGCTGGAGCCTTGCAAGGGGACTGCTTATAATAATACCATTATTCTTCTTAGCCGGGGGCAGGCTGAGCCTTCAGTGAAGCGGGCCTGCCATTAGAACCCTGCAGAAACAAAGTAATAGCCTGCACAGAAAGCCATTTGTAATGTTGCTATAATTCCCATGATTCATTAAACAGGAATGGAAAATGATAACATTTCCCCTGGAAAAAAAAAAACTCCTCTTGGAGTCGCATGCTGAGTTCACTTGGCTCAACTATTTTATTGACTAAGCATCTTGTTGTGCTGATGTGAAGAGCACGCAGGCCCAGTGCTGCTTAGTTTTATATCAGCTGAAATGGGAGTGAGGGGAGCGGGGTCCTGCCGGGCCCGGGACTTGACCTTGGAAATGGAGCCACTGCCCCTACTTGGGTGCCCGGTCTGGCATCTCCCGCAGGCCTGGGGCCCTCTGGGGCTGAGGGTCCGTTTGGCTGAGGCCCGTGCTGCATCCTGCCCTGGTGGACAGAGTGGAGAGGCCTGTTGTGCCTGGGGCTGAGCTGGGCGCTGGCATCGCTCAGCCTGGGGCCCTTCCCTGGCCCTCGTCACACCTATGGTCTGTGACCCCCAGCTGCCTGCCCATCCCTCCTTTCCTTTATATGGTCTCAGACCACTCAGTGCCCCGATTAGGAATCTGGTTGTTGTCATCGGCGCCCTCTTTCCATTACTCACCAGTTGGCCACCAGGCTCCCCACCAGGGGTCTCTGCCAGAGAGGTCTCCTCTCCCCTCCACCGCTGCTGCCCAAACTCAGGCTCACCCTCTCCTGCCACTCGGCCAAGCCACGGCTGGCTGCCCCGTGAAGTCCCTGTCTCGAGCCTCTCCCTCTGCAATCAGGGGTCCACAGTGTGGCTGGAGTGATTGTTCTAAGCAGTGACTCGGGCCCTCTTCACTCTATTTCTCGGAGTCTTGGTGGGCTCTCCTGGGATCAGTCCCAAATGCCAAGGCAGCCTCAGTCGACCTTTCCTGCTCCGCCTCCAGCCACCCCACCCTGGCCGGACCACGTGTTCCAGGCTTTAGCAGCCCTCAGGAGCGCGCGGGGGCCCCAGGCCACACTGTGTGTGCTCACCGTTTTCTGTGCTGTTCCCTCAGCCTGCAAAGTGTGACATTGTTAGTCACTCAGTCATGTCTGACTCTTTGCAATCCCAAGGACTGTAGCCCGTCCATGTAATTCTCCAGGCAAGACTACTGGAGTGGGTAGCCATTCCCTTCTTCAGGGAATTTTCCTGACCCAGGGATCGAACCCTGGTTTCCTGCATCGCAGGCAGATTCTTTACTTCCTGACTCACCACGGAAGCCCAAAGCCCTTGCCATTCTTCCATCCTTGGAAATCCTGACCTGCTCTGGCAAGCTGCCCCTGTGGCTCTCCCTATCACAGGGAGTGGTACCCTGCCCTTCAGGCTGTGCAACCCCAAGCCTCATCTTTTTCTCCTCTCTCTCATACCCAGCATCCCCAAATCTGATCTGTCACCAAATCTGTTGCCTCTAATTTCCCAGTATAGCAAGAATCTGGCCATTCCCACCAGCCTCGTCCCAGGGGCTCATCACGGGGCACCCTGACTCTGTCCTTCCTCTCCCTATTCCCGTCTGGCATCCGCATATCCGAGCCCACTGTTCCTTTGATGAAACCCCTTTGCTGGCTTCCCATCTCACTTAGAGAGAAAGCTGCTGTCCTCATGTGGCCTTGAGGATCTTACACGCTCTGGCCCCCACGGCCCCCCTGGCTTCACTCCCTACTGCTCCCCCCATGCTTGCTCTGCTTAGCTGCACTGGCTTGCTGGCCTTTTCTTGACCACACCAAGCAGGCTCCTGCCTCAGGGCCTTTGCACTTGCTCTTCTCCTGCTCCGCACTCCCCCCTCTCCCCGTTCTCTATACCTTCTCAAGGGTACCTTTCATGACCTCCTTCTTTAAAGCTGCCACGTCCTCTTTCTCTGGCACTTCCTACTTCCATATTTTTCTCCATAGCATGCATCACTGACACGTTTTGTGTATTTTGTTTTATAATTTTATTTTTAACTTCTCCCCACCAGACCACAAGCTCCATGAAGGCAGAGATGCTTTGCTGGGTTTTCTGTTTTATTTCTATGTGCCCAATGTGGTGTTCGAATGCAATAGACAAGTGAAAAAACATCTGTGGGATACACAGGCCATGCCAGCTTCCTACTCACTCAGCTTTCCCTAACCCCTCCTGGCCCATCTCACTGAAGAGGTCACCTGCTCCTCTGTGTTCCCAGAGGACCTAGCTCAGCCCTCTGTTAGAGAAAAGGCCTGTGTGTTGTGTTCATTCGGAGCTTGATTTCTCACCAAAGGGGGATGCCAAAAGGACCGAGCTGTCCTATTAATGTCTGGGTTCAAGTCTCCAGAGATGCTTTGGCCTGTGGTGGGTTCTCAGTATATACCAGGGGATTTACTTTTCTTACATTGGTCCTTCTCACCAGTCCTCCCAGCTCAGCAGAGCCAGGCCTGTCCCCATGAAGAACCCGAGCCCTGGAGCGGAGGAGACTCACTGGTGTCAGCAGCAGCGCCGGGAGGGAACCTTTGGTCTCTCAGAGGATGGGGCCTGGCCTCTCTCTACTGAATGTGGGGCAGAGCACCAGGCTCTGCAGGAGGAGGCTGGGAGCATCTGAGCTGGTCACGGTCAGTGATCTGACCAGTGTGGCCCCAGCCCCCTGGGCCATGATGTTCCCAACATCTCCGAACCAGAAACTGCTTTGAGACGCTCACAACCCACTTTGGTGAGTGACCTTCCCGGAAGTGGAACTGAGCAGAAGCTCTCGAGATCACATTTGCCTCCTCACACTCCTTCTAATGAAAGCTGAGGCTTAGGAGTGGGGAACAGGACTCAGAAATGGGGACCCCAGGCCCAGTGGGCCAAAGGGAGCAGAGACAGGGGAGCAGAGACTGGACAGATGCACCCAACATTTCTCTTGCTGGACTCTATCTCGCTTGACCCAGGGAATGCCTGGAATCCAGCGTCCTGACCCTGTTCCATGAGCCCTGGGCAAAAGTGCAGGGACCACGTTCTCTGCAGAGCCAAGCTTGCCCTGACCGGGTGCTCGGGCAAATGTCTGATGAACTTGCAGGAATGAAAGTTGACTTTCACTTGGTGCTAGAGTGAGCTGTACTTTGTGATCTTGCAAGGAAAGTTGTTTAGCTGTTCCTCGAATAGTTCCTACGATGCGGCGGTCGCTGCCTAATCAAGTTTCAGATCTTAGTTTGTTTTTCTAGAAGCTGACCCTGAAGCAAGGATTCAAGCACAACTAGCTTATTGGAGAAGTGACCTGGAAAATAATGGTAGAGGGAAGGGAAGGAGACAGGGAAGGGAAAGGGACCAATGCAGAATGTGATGTGAACCAGCTGCTGTTACAACTGGAGAGTAATTCTGCTGCAGACAGCATAGAACACGTCTCCAAGTTATCCCAAACAAGGATGAAGAAAAGGGGTGGTTTATCCACCAACTGCCATCAGTCACTGGCTGTCAGCAACTTCGGACACTTCCAGCCGGCCCTGTGTACGGTCTGAGCATACTCCCTTATGCAGGAAGAGACTCACAGATGTTGGCAGTAAGCTGGGGGAATGTGGGCAGGATTCCATCGCACAATTGATCCCTTCGTTCTTTTGCATTTCTTCTTAGGGCACTGGTACCCTGGGTGGCGCATCAGCCATTCTCTGCCGCAGCAGCCCCCATATCATTGATTTTACCCGCACAGCTCTGTTCCCTTCTCTCTGGCTTTCTGCCCCACCCTAGTCCAGGCTGCTGTCAGATGTCGCCTCTACATCCGGCTTCCCAGCAGTCTCCTTGACTCCTGTCTCAGCTTGCCCCAGACTGTGTCTTTCCCTTTACAGCTGCCAGCAGGAGCTTTCTAAACTCCCGTCACTGAACTTTTCATACAGTACAGTATTGTCATGTGTTGACATTACCTGCTTCTGCCTCCGCTTATGAAATCTAGCTCCTCCTTCAGAGTCCAGATACCACCTCCTCCATGAAGTCTGCAGGGATTTGCCCAGCGGGAAGGACTCTTTGACTACTCTGTGCTGTCACAACCTTTGGAGCTTCTAGTAACATTTGTATTTCCGTTAAAAAAAAAAAAAAAAAAAAGCTGACCACTTACCAGGCCCTATGCCAGGGGCCGTCCACATACTTTATCTCATTTAATAAGGCAGAAAGTGAAGAACTAAAGAGCCTCTTGATGAAAGTGAAAGAGGAGAGTGAAAACGTTGGCTTAAAGCTCAACATTCACAAAACTAAGATCATGGCATCCGGTCCCATCACTTCATAGCAAATAGATGGGGAAACAGTGGCTGACTTTATTTTTCTGGGCTTCAAGATCACTGCAGATGGTGATTGCAGCCATGAAATTAAAAGATGCCTACTCCTTGGAAGGAAAGTTATGACCAACCTAGACAGCATATTAAAAAGCAGAGACATTACTTTGCCAACAAAGGTCCGTCTAGTCAAGGTTATGGTTTTTCCAGTGGTCATGTATGGATGTGAGATGGATATGAGAGTTATACTGTGAAGAAAGCTGAGCGCCGAAGAATTGATGCTTTTGAGCTGTGGTGTTGGAGAAGACTCTTGAGTGTCCCTTGGCCTGCAAGGAGATCCAACCAGTCCATCCTAAAGGATATCAGTCCTGGGCGTTCATTGGTAGGACTGATGTTCAAAGCTGCAACTCCAATACTTTGGCCACGTTGATGCAAAGAGCTGACTCATTTGAAAAGACCCTGATACCGAGAAAGATTGAGGGCAAGAGGAGAAGGGATGACAGAGGATGAGACGGTTGGATGGCATCACCGACTAGATGGTCATGGGTTTGGTTGGACTCCAGGAGTTGGTGATGGACAGGGAGGCCTGGCTTGCTGCGGTTCATGGGGTCACAAAGAGTCGGACACGACTGAGCGACTGAACTGAACCGAACTGAATGTATATATTAAAAATTTAATATTTTGTTATTGTTGCTGAGCAATACAACAAACACACAGAAAAGTGTGTAAAGTATGAATGTACAATACAACAAGTAATTATAAAGCCTCCAGCATGTAAATACCACCCAGGTCAAGAAATAGAATTTATTTCATTGATGAGACCACCTGGCCCAGAGAGGTTAAACTATTATCCCCTGCTCACCCAGTCCATAGTTGGGAGAACTGGAATTTGAGCTTGAGATCATCTGACCCAAGTGCACATTTCACAGCTGCCTCACCTATGATTAAGGTGGTCAGATTTAGCAAATAAAAGTATAGGATGCCCAATTTATTGTGAATTTCAGATAAACTATGACTAGTGAGTATAAATGTGTCCCAAATATTGTATGGGACAGACTTATATTAAATGTTATTTGTTATTTATCTGAAATGTGAATTTAACTGGGCCTCCTGTATTTTACCTGGCAACGCTGTGGCCCACATCTCTTGGCTTCTCTTGTATGGTAGTAATTTAAGTCTGTGTCTCTCCTCTCTTTGGGGGATGCTCTTGCATGCAGGGCAGACTTTTGCACTGTTGCTTATCTACATGCCATATTAGGCTCAGAAGGTGCTCAGAAAATGCCACTTGGTATGGTATGGACACTAATTGTTATCCCCAGGCAAGACTCTGGGCAGTTTCTGCTAAACTTGGCCCTGCCTCCTTTCTGAGTAAATCTTGGGTGATTTGGAGAAAGGATATGAAGAGCAGTTGGGTTCCCCTCCCTTCTACCCTGATCCATGCTCCAGCTCTGTCTGCCTGCTTCTGAGACTCCAGACCACCCTTGGAGGACCAAGTGGGATGACAGCACCCAGAGTCCCTGAGCTGAATATGGTTATTCCACCTCAGCCTCAGGGTCTGTGAAGAAAAGGGCACTGTTCCCATTTTACAGATGAGGAAACTGAGGCTCAGTGGGCTAGGTGACTTGCCAGAGGCCACATAGCTGGCTTGTTTGTGTTTGTTTATATTTTAAAGAGATTTTTCACAACTTGATGGCAGTCAGGTTTAGATCAGTTCTTTCTGACTCCAGTTCTATCTAGTTCCTCCCCGCCTCCCCTGGCCCATGCTGGGACTGTGGATTCCAGCTTACACAGAGCCCTTCTGGTGAGAGGGCTGAGTCTTGGGCAGGAGGTGGGTGGGGGAGAGGGGAGAAATGGAGGCCCCTGTCATAGGCATAAGTGGAGGGGGTCTGAGGACCTTAGGCTGACATCTCAGTCACAGACACTCTACGGACCATCCTGTCCCTCCCCTGCTTCAGGGAAGACCACTCTGCCAGGATAGGCAAGAAGCTGGTTGGAGGGTTGGCACTCTTGCTGTCAATGTTTTAGGGCAGACTCCAGGCTCAGGTTGCCATTGCCTCACTCCTATGTCACCTCATTAACCAAAACAGCAAGTCATCCATCAGCTGCTGCTTGATGCAGACCTGGACCAATCACACCCAAGCCCTTGTCTCTTGACTTTTCAGCTCTGCTGGAGCTGAAGACCCTCAGGAGCTTATGTCTGCTCCCCGGGACAGCCACCTACCAGATTCAGCCCGGACGTCAAACTCAGTCCCTGTGCCAGTGTCAGCTCAGGCCAGCTCCTTCTCCAGCCCCAACCTCAGCCCCTCCCTAGCTCCATCCTAGTCCCAGACCCAGCCTAGCCCCGTCCCTCTCCAGGCTCTAGGTATGAGGAAAGTGTCCCAGGGCCCTGGGCTCAGATTTAGCTTTCTCTGGATTGACCTGAGTACTGGCTTCTCTCCTCAGCCCCACAAGCACAATATCCATGCCTGAAAACAGGGGACTCCTGGGTCATCCTTGGAAGGGCCTGTCTGGGAACACTGAGACCGTGTCTAGCCAGCTCTACCAGGGGGCTCTCAGAGCCCCAGCCTTCCCTGGGAGCCCAAGGCCTGGAGCTGCTCCAAGCATCCTTCTGTTGTGAGGGCCAGCCCTCCCCTGCAGAAGTCTGCCCTTTAATATTGCCGAGGACCAGTGTAGCCTGTAGGCCTTGGTGTGACTCTACATACATATGTGCAAACCTAAGTGTGTGCATATACATGTATATCTGCACAGGTGTTTTCAAGTGTGCCCCTGAACCTGCACTGCTTGGAGCACACCCGGGGTTATGTCTACTCCTGAGCCCTGGCTGCAGGAAGGACGTGCACAACCTGGAGCCCAGAGGAGTGTACATCTGATGCACGGGCCTGGGGAAGATGCTCAGCACCATGGACAGCAGGCCTAGTGGTCACGAGCTCTGTGTACAGAAGGTGGTACTCTACTGGATGTGTGTGTTGGGGGGGTGTGTGGCGGGGTGTGTGTGTCTTGGGCAGAGCCCACTGCAGCTTTCCCCTGGTAATCAGAGGCCGTGAAATGAGGTGTTTCAGTTTCCTGAGCCAGAAATGGGCAAACCGCAGAGAAAGCGATTTACTTTTCAGATACAGCTGCTCCAGCTGGAGGCTTTATACCTGAGTGGCCACTTCTCCCATCCTCTCTGCAAAGCTGGCTGCCTTGATCCCAGGAGACCTGGGCAGGGTTGGGGGTCACAACCTCCATATCATCCTTAACCCTCAGGGAAAGACAGGGCGGAAGTGCCACCCCACCTCACCTAGTTCCCACAAACCTAAAGACTCGGTCCCTTCCCAGAGCTGGCTGGACCTGCAGCCCTTGCTCCGTGGCACTGGAACCTCGCCTTGACTCACTCAGGCGACAAGCATTTATTAAGCATTTCCTTTGATTTACATGTCTTTCTAGGAGTTGGTGAATACTACGTAAGAATTCTTGCACTCCTGGAACCATCATTCTCAGGACCGGGGAGATGGACCACAAATGTTAATGAGTAAAATAGAGAGTGTGTTATACGTGATGAGTTCCATGAGAAAAATGAAGCTGGGACAAAGGGCAGGGAGTGGGAAGGGTTGTGATTTTAATTAGCTTCGTCCAGGGAGGAGATACATGAGCCAAAACCTGAAGGAGAGGAAGGCATGACTTGTGTGCGGAGGGGAGGACCGACCGGGTAGGGACTGGCAGTTTCCCTGGATTCAAGGGCACATGGTGAGGCGAGCCCCTTCCATCAGGGGCTTGAGTCTGAGGAGGGTGTTATAAAATCAAAGACCTGCAGATTCGTCATCTCACTGCGGCTTATTGTTATTATTTTTTAAATATGTATTTATTTGACTGTGCCAGGTCTTAGTCGCAGCATGCGAACACTTAGTGGCAGGATGTGCGATCTAGTCCCCTGACCAGGGATCTGACCCAGGCCCTCTGTATTGGGAGTGCAGAGTCTTAGCCACAGGACTAAGGGAAGTGGCTGAGGGAAGTTCTGTCACTGCTGTTGTGGAGCCCTGTTACCAGCCAAGTTCTAGGTGCTTTCACATTGCATTTCAACCGTCTCACAATAAGCATGGGATGTTGGCATCAGGATCGCTCCCACTGAATGGATGAGAAATGGAGGCTCAGGGAAGTCACGTGAGTATCCGAGGTGACACACACCATGACTGAGCCTTGATTGGAGCCCAGACTGGTCACATCTCAAACTGCATACTCTTGAAGCTCCAGTCTCTCAAAAAATGGGAACAAAGTGCCCATTAGCTATTAAGCCTGGCCCTACTTTGGGGAGACTTGAATTCAGTCTTCCAGGGTTTCCTCTAGAAGGTAACCTCTGGATCAGAGCTTTCTGGGAGATTTCTCCTTCCTGAATTTTCCTTGTCTCTACCCCAGTTTTCCACAGATCTAGATACCCATGGGCTGTTGGGAGCCTCCATGAGTCTGCATCAAGTTCGGTCTACCATTCTTCCTCCACCAAGAAGTCTTCCCTGATTGAGCCCTTGACATCTGCTAGCTGTCTCTTTCTCTGCCCAGTCCTGACACTGAGTAGCTCCTTAGTCTCATTTCCTTAATTGTCTCCTGTAATGGGCTGGATTGTGTCTCTCCCACCTTGCAATTCATATGTTGAAGTCTCAAGTCCCCGGTACTGTAGAATGTGATTGAATTTGGAGACAGGGCCTTTAAGAGGTGGTTAAGGTAAAATGAGGTCATGTGGGTGTCCTTAATCCAATATGACTGGTCTCCTTGTAAGAAGAGATTAGGACAGGGACATACACAGAAGGAAGACACAGGGAGGAAACAGTCATGTATAAGTCCAGGAAAGAGGACTTAGAAGAAACCAAACCTGCGGACACCTTAATCTTGGACTTCTAGCTTCCACAGCTGTGACATAAAGAATTTCTGCTCTTGGGCTTCCCTGGTGGTCCAGTGGATAAGCATCCACCTGTCAGTGCAGGGGACACGGGTTCGATTCCTGGTCTGGAAAGATTCCACATGCCGAAAAGCAATTAAGCCTGTGCGCCACGACCGTGAACCTGCATTCTAAGCCTGGGAGCCACAGCTACTGAGCCCACACTCGACCTTGTGTTCTGCGGCAAGAGAAGCAGCAGCAATGAGAAGCCCTGCAGCGAATAGTCCCTGCTTGATGCAACTAGAGAAAGCCCGTGCACAGCAGTGAAATAAATAACTAAAAATTAAAAAAGTTTCCTGTTGTTTAAGTTAGTCTGCGGTACTTTGTTATAGCAGCTCTAGCAGACTAATACACCTCCTTTCCCCTTTTATAACTCCCGATGTGGATGGGAGAGCAGTGCCTCTGCCCCGCCAGGAGAGTGCCAAGCTCCCACCACCCGGTATTTCGTGGCCTGGATCCCAGGGAATAGAGGTCAAGGTTGCTAGCCCGCCTCAGCTGCAGTCCACACTGACATCCCCATTCACAGACAGCCCGTCAAAGCAACCTTTCCCACAACTGACACTGCAATATGCAGCTATTCCGCCACGCTGCCCTTCTGACACACAGGCACCCCGCTACCCTGTCATTCTGAGCTGTCGGCTGTCTGCCTCGCTTACATCTTGCCCCTGAGAAAGTCCACGGAACTGACACTCAGAGGCACAGATTGGCCTCAGTTCTGCTCCTCCCTGGCTGCGTTCTGCCACGCTGACAGCTGGCCCCGTGGACATTTGCGGCGCTTGGTTAAACTGACCCCTCCGTGTGCTGACCTTCCTTCCTGTCAAAATGTCAGGGCTGGTCAGCCTTCTTCGTTCAGCAGCTAATGAGAGTTCTGTGTATTTATTTCTTTCTCTGTGTGTCATGAACGTGAGTCTCCCTCTCGCCCTCCACCCCCTGACTTTATTCTGTTCATCCTCACCTGTAACCCTGAGCACTGACCTTGCCCCATGCAACCTCCTCCCGATCAGACCCCTGGCCCCCACTTTCTCCCCACTGATGTTCAATACTAACAGCTTCCGTTTAACCCAGATTAAACTAGACAAATTTCAGGCCAACCTCACCACCTTCTGGGGAGGCACTGGCTTCCTGTGATATACTGATATATAAGCCCCTGTTGAGTTGCGCCGAGGGCCATGTGAACCACCCCGGGCTATAAGGGAGCCATTCTGTGGTTCAGCCATGACCTGTTGAACAGTTTTTACTCGCAGAACTACTGATACCAAGTATGTGGGGTCTTCCGACACCAAAACCAATTCTCTGATTCTCCAGCACCAGCCGTGTGTCCAACCATTCAATTCGATTCTGACACTAAATACCCAGAATTAGCATCAGACCCCACAAGTTCAAGGGTTCATCCCACAAGACTTGTCCCCTCTCCTACAGATTGTTGTTGCTGTTGTTCAGTCACCCAGTTGTGTCTGACTCTTTGTGATCCCATGGACTGCAGCACGCCAGGCCTTCTTCAGATACTAGTTGCTAGTTCTGGGCTTCCTGTACTTCTGACTGACTGACTGGCTATAAATCAGGGGTTCCCGTAATCCCTCATCAGGTCTGATAATTTGCTAGAACAGCTCTTAGAACTCAGAAAACCACTTTATTTCTTACAAAGGACACAATGCAGGAACAGCCAAATGGAAGAGATGCCCAGGGCAAGATATGGGGAAGGGGCTCAAAGCTTCAGTACCTTCTCTGGTCTCATCACCTTCCCAGCATCTTGATTCAGCAACTCAGAAGCTCTCCAAACCCAGCTGGTAACCTCCATGTCATTATGTAGATGTGGCTGATTAAATCACAGGCCGTTGGTGACCAGCTTGGTCTCTAGCCAGGCTCCCCCCCCTGGAGGGGCCAAGGTAGGAGTCTGTGTGGACGTGGGGCTGAAAATTCCAGCCCTCCAATCTTGCCTAGGTCTTTCAGCAGCCAGCCCCGCTCCTGCAACTCTCTAGGGACCCCCAGCCACCAGTCATCTCATTACCATACGAAAGCCACTCTTAATACTCTGGAGATGCCAATGGCTTTAAGAGTTGTGTGCAAGGAACCAGGACACAGAGGCAAATATTTATTTTGTATTGCATCATACCCCTGATACCCACGCACATGAGCAATTTCAACAAATACCCTTTTCCCCTAAAGTAGTGAATGAGTCTGTCTACTGCTGCTGAAAGATCCCCAAGTGGCCCCTTTTCTTGTGCTGACATCCTTAGCCCTTTCTTATTTCCTCTACCCTTCCCTACGACTCTGGAGTCCTGGGTTCTGAACTCAACGACTTCGTGTACTAATCGTGTGACTTCAGGGAAGCCCCACCTGTTTCTGCGTCTCAGTTTCCTCATCCACAAGATGGTACTAATGGTGCCCACTCCACAGCGCTGCCTTGAGGGGCCACCTGGACATGCGTGTAAAGCACTGCGAGGGCACGGCATAGGGTAGGTGCTCAGTAATCAGGGTGGTGGTTCAGGCCCTGGAGTCAGATGCTGCAGCTCTACTCCCTGGGTTTACGGGTACCACTGCTTACTAGCTGTGCGGCCCTGGGAAAGCTGCTTCACATCTCTGGGTATTTTATGTAAAATGGATGTATTGATGGTATTTACCTCCAAGAATTACTGTGAGAATTAAATGGCTTAATGTGAAAAGGGCTTAGATCAGTGTTTGTCATGGAGTACATTCTACACAAGTGTTAAGTTTTTTTCTCTCAGCTACTTTCAAGCTTTATTATCATCACCACGTAGTACAGTAGATTCTCAGAACTTACTCATTGTGTAACTGGCATTTTATATGCTTTGACCTTTATCTCCCCATTCTCCCTCCCTCCTAGTCCCTGGAAATTACCATTCTATTCTCTGTTTCTATAAATTAGTTTTTTTTCTCTTTTAGATATTACACGTGTAAGTGATACCATACAGCATTTGTCTTTGTCTGGCTTCTATCGCTTAGCATAATGCCCTCCACGTTCATCCCTGTTGTCACAAATGTCAGGACTTCCCTCTTTGTGGCTGAATAGTATTCCATTGTGTGTGTGTGCGCGTGTGAGTGTGTCCAGCCTCTACCCATCCATGTTGACAGATCTTTAGGCCGTTTCCATATCTTGGTTATTGTGAGTGATGTAGATTCTGTACAGCTTTTTGCTATGATTGGTCCCATTATTGTTAGTTATTGGAAAAGACTCTGATGCTGGGAGGGATTGGGGGCAGGAGGAGAAGGGGACGACCGAGGATGAGATGGCTGGATGGCATCACTGACTCGATGGACGTGAGTCTGAGTGAACTCCGGGAGATGGCGATGAACAGGGAGGCCTGGCGTGCTGCGATTCATGGGGTCGCAAAGAGTCGGACACGACTGAGCGACTGAACTGAACTGATTGCGGTCGTATACGTTACCCGTTATAGTTGCTCGAGGGGTGGCTGCTGCTGCTCGGGCCCCCTCCAGGTGGCGCCATGGTGCTGGAACCCTTTACGCGCTACGGCTCGCGCATGCTCTGTTCCTCTGTCGAGGCCGGCGCCGCTGCCCTGCCCTAGTGTTCCACGTGGCCCCTGTCCCCTCTCCCTGGGCGCTCTGCCCGTTGCCACCTGGATAATCCTCCACATGTTTCTGGTGGCAGGCCACAGGCTACTGCCTTAGGGAAGCCACTCTGAGCCCTTGATAAGCCAGTCCCTGTTACATGCACTCGTGAGATCACGTGCCTTGTGCTCATTGCCCTGATTATAACCACTTTATTTCTGAGATTGTCTGATTCGAGTCTCTCTCCCTTCTTGACCATAAACTCCCTGAGATCACGGATGTGTCTGTCCCTTTGCTCATCTTTTTACTCTCAGTGCCGATATTTTGTAGGTGCCCAATACATATTTGTTGATTGGAAGATTCAATAAATGAATGAACGACGGCATGCCTGGAGGTCCGGTGCCGCCTTTTTCCTCCTTTCGTTTCTCAGCCCCTTGGTTGGGCTCCCTCTGCTTGGGGGCTGCATGGGAGCAGTCCAGTCTCGAACATGACTAAGCGACTGAACTGAACTGAACTGAACTCCAAAGATGGGAGGAGAGCCAGAGGAGCAAGCAGGACTCACAGAGGAACACGCAGGCCGGAAGCACCGCCTCCAGGACGATTCCCCACGTCCGCCCTTTCAGCTGTGCACGGGTGCCAGACAGTCTCTTAAATCCTAAGTTGGCCTCTCCTCATGCCTCTCGTTCTGGGCTCTCTTCCTGCTTTCCTTGCCCACCTTCTCCTGCTTAATCTTCTGACTTCAGATGTTCTCCAATAGGGCTCTGTCTTCCTAGAAGTGTCTAGGAGTGGGAGGAAGTCTCTGGGGGCCTTGTTTCCACCTTGCAGTCTTGAATTGAAATTTTGAGCACAGTGCGTGTTCCAAGCATCACTGCGGTGCTTGGGGCGGAGTTGATTGCAGAGTCTCTGCAGCCTTGCCTGTTTATGCCGGCTAGTCCTGATTTCTGTGTCCCTCCAGGGTGTCTGAGCTTGAGGTCTAGTCTCCTTATCTACCCACATTGTGGGGTTGAATCCCCACACATGGCCTCACATGGTCAGAGTTATATTTGTGACAAGTAGGTTTGGGTTCCAGCTCTTCTACCAACTTTTTGACCTTGGGCAAATTGTATCACCTCCCCAAACCTCTGTTGCTTCACTTAAACTCATACTTAGCTCATTGTGAGGATCCATCTACCAGAGAGATGATGAGGGATGTTTGGAGACAGTAAATATTGGAGCCATTTGCCTCCAACCTGACGCTTGCCCCAGGCCCTCTAACACCATACTGGCCTCTGGCCATCTTCTTCTCCTTCTCTCTTGGACCTGGCACTGTCCTCATCCTTGTCTTGGATCCTGCCTCCTCCATCGGTTGAGTCCCCATCCATCAGTACATGTTCCAGTCTGTTATTTTATGCACAAACCTGTTTATGTTTTTCTACTTAAAAACAACTTCCCCTAACCATGAGGTCACTTGACTACGGCACTTCCCTCTTCACACACGGCTTCCCTTTCATGGTCAACTTTTGGAAGGAATAATCTAAGCACAGTGAACTCCAATCCTGGCTCTGCTTGCAGTTGTATGCCTAGGCCACGTGCCTGTATTTCTCTGTGCCTCAGTTTCCTCATCCGTAAAGTGGGGCTAAGAATATTTACCTTACAGGAATGTTAGGAGGGTCAAGTGAGATAATCTGCATTGAGTACCCAGCGCAGTCTGGTGCACAGTAAGAGCTAATTAAATAATTAGTGGCTATTTTTATGGTTGTTTTGACAGTCCTGTTTCCCACATTATCCATGTATCCAAGCTACAGCTTGACTCCCTCCCCTACCTGAACAAAACCCTCTCTAGTTTGAATCACCAGTGATTTTGCAATAGCCATTCCCCACTTCCCATCCCAGGCAGCCTCCCAACTTCTCTGCAGTCTTTGGCACTGTGTGGGAATTACCAGGGCCAGGCGGAAGGCTCCAAAAGTCCTGCAGGGAAATGTCAACCTGCTGCCAGTGGGAAACTCATAGGGTAGCCCCACAATGAATGGAAGGGCTGATATAGGGCTTGCCATATGCTTGGTGTCAATGTTTGTTGAATGACTAGAGCCTCTCTCCCAGGAGGGGCTCTGAAAGTGTAAGGAACAAGATTCCATGAGCTCCAGAGTGTTTGGAAATTGTGCAGGGTGGAGGATCAGTCATTTCAAAGGTGCTCTAAGCAATGTGGACTGGCATCTCCTTGAGGGCAGGCATCATGTTTTAGGTGACCAGCACAGAGCAGTATCCACAAGCTTCTGGTAAATACACAGGAATGGGAGTGAATGGTTTCCGTGGAACCAGCACACAGCCTAGTCTGTGCAGTTATGACGAGGAACAGGGGGTTAACGCTTCTGTGGGGTGAGCTCACAGCTCGGCTCTGCAGTTCTGGGGAGGAATCTTCTTCCTTTTTAGCTCAGGCAGCCTGGCTCCTGCACTGCACAGAGGGCCTGGTTTGATCTCTTATTTATTATAGAGAATATTCTGTGTTACGGTGAGCACAGGGGATAGGGAATTTTAGGAGCTTGAGTTTTCACTGATTTTGCCAGCCTGTTGGGAACCCTGGCACCTCCATGGCCCCTCTGGTTCTGCATTCATTCTCTCACTCATTCATTCTTTCCTTCCTCCAGTGGCCCATCATGGGCCAGGTCCTGAGCCAGGTGGAAGGGAGGCAAGAAGAAGAAACATGAGAACTGTCTATGGTAGGCTAAATATTAGCCCCCATCCATCTAGTCAAAGCTATGGTCTTTCTAGGAGTCGTGTATGGATGTGAGAGCTGGACCATCAAGAAGGCTGAGCGCCAAAGAATTGATGCTTTTGAATTGCGGTGCTGGGGAAGACTCTTGAGAGTGCCTTGGACAGCAAGGAGATCAAACCAGTCAATCCTGAAGGAAATCAACCGCGAATATTCACTGGAAGGACTGATGCTAAAGCTGAAGCTCCACTACTTTGGCCACCTGATGAGAAGAGCTGATTCACTGGAATAGATCCTGATGGTGGGAAAGATTGAGGGCAGGAGGAGAAGGGGATGACAGAGGATAAAATGACTGGATGAATCACTGACTCAGTGGACATAAGTTTGAGCAAACTCCGGGAGATAGTGAAGGACAGGGAAGCCTGGCATTCTGCAGTCCATGGAGTCGCAAAGAGTCAGACATGAATTAGCAGCTGAACAACAATCCCCAGAACCTGTGAGTGTCATCTTATATGGCAAAATTAACTTTGCAGATGTGACTAAGTTAAGGATCTTAAACTGGGAGTTTATCCTGGATTATCCAGGTGAACCCTACGTGTAATCACAAGTGTCCTTATAGATAGAGGCAGACGGAAATTTGGCAAGAAGGGAAGGTGATGTGAGCAGACTGAAATGATGCTCTCGCTCTTGGAAGACGGAGGAGGGGGCCATAAGCCAAGGAATCCAGTTGGCCAATAGAAGCTGAAGAAGGCGAGGAAATAGATTCTCCCCTCAGAGGCTCCAGAGAAAACCAGCTTTAGCTCAGTGAAACTGATTCTGGACTTCTGACCTCCAGAACAGTAAGAGAATAAATTTATGTTGTTTAAACCACTCAGTTTGTGGCAACTTGTTACAGTGATAACGCATGGCCTGGCGTGCTCAGCCGTGTCCAGTTCATGTGGCTCCATGGACCGAAGCCCGCCAGGCTCCTCCGTCCATGGGATTCTCCAGGCAAGAGTACTGGAGTAGGGGTCCATTTCCTACTCCAGGGGATCTTCCTGACCCAGAGTTCGAACCTGAGTCTCTTGCTTCTCCTGCATTGGTAGGTAGATTCTGTACCGCTGCACCACCTGGGAATCCCACAGTGGTAATAGTAAAGTAATATACGACCCTAATGCATTCAATATCTAGGGGTGGAAATGGACACCTTTGCACAGGGATAAGTACAATCAAGGGATATTATGGAAGAGGGAGGGTGTAACAGAGGCTGTGACCCAGCCTTGGGATGGAAAGGTAAGCCTAAGAGGAACTGCTTGCTGAGCTAGATCCTGATCTTGAAGAATGGGTAGGGATTCAAAGAATCAGCACGAAAAAGATCACAAGCACAGACAAATCTGGAGTGTGAAATGACAGGGCCCGTTTGCAGAGCTGTGGAAGGTGGGAAGTGGTTGGAAGTTCAGGGCAATAGGAGATGCGGCTGGTGAGGTGGCTGGGTCAGCTCTTGGGGGGTCTGCATGTCAGGGAGTGGGAATGTGACCCTGAGGGCAGTGGGAAGCTCTTTGACGAGTTGCATATTAATACAACCAGTTCCTCACCCATCCCTGTACCTATGCCCCTTGCTAGGTGACTTTGTGTATCCATTCACCAAGCACAGAGTTTGTTTTCCCACCCCTTGACATAAGTTCAGCCATGTATCTTGTTTTGGACAGTAGAATTAAAATAAATTGACCATGTGTCAATTATGAACCTTGCACATTTCTGCTGGCCCCAGGAGGGCCTGTTCCCCAGAGAAGCAAGACTGAGTGAGCGCCTAGCTCACTCACAGACCACAAGTGGCCCCAGCCAAGGTCGAGTGACCCCAGCCAGCCCACAGATGCATGGGTTATAACAAATGACAGTTATTTTAAGCCACCAAATTTTGGGGTGATTTGTTATGCAGCACTAGCTGGTTGATATGCCAGTGAAGGGTTCAAAGGAAGAGCGAGACCGGGCCAGATTAGAAAAACCTCTTGCATTTTAGAAAAACCTCTTCATTGTTGGGACTGAGAAGATGGTAGTGGAGGAGGTGAGCCTGAAGGTGATGAGGGCCTTCCCCAAGGCAGGAGCAGGAGGAGGAAGAGACAGATCCAAGCGCTATGAAGAGGCAGATTGGACCACAAAACTAAGTTATAAATTAGACACGGGGTTGAGAGAGAGAGGAGATTTGGATGATGCCAAAATTTCTGACTTGAGAAATTGGGTTGGAATAAGGTCTGCGTATGGATAAAGTGGTAAGTAATGACTAGCTTTGGTGTGTTGGTTTGCAGGGCTGCGGCCAGGTCAAAGCTTGATTACAAGTCTGGGGCTGGAGTCTGGGCTAGACTTGGAAGCCTGGGAGAATTAGTGATAGTGAACTAGCGATGAGTTAGTGAAAGTGGATAAGGCTGTTTACAACAAATATAAAGGAGTGTCAAGTTTTGAACTCTGGGCACCCCACCAGCTGGAGGAAGAGTTCGAGAGACAATGAAAGAGAAGTCAGAGAAGAAAGAAGCGAAGCAGAGCATTGCTGGTGTCCAGAACCCCGGGGGAGGAGGGCATCGCTTGAGGGTGGAGGAAATGCACTGGCGGCAGGGTCAGGGCCAGAGGCCAAGGATGTCGAGGACCAAGGAGACTGTAGTGTGAGCCTAGGGTGGGTATTGAGCCACCTTGGTGAGAGCAGTTTCACAGCAGATGAAATGGCTTGAGGTGAGTTGAGGGGCGAGGCAGTGGATAGAATGAATTGAGGGAAATCTTTTCAAGATGCCTGACGTAGAAGGGAGCAGAGAGGGGCCACGGGGCTGGGACATTGCTTTTTCTTAAGACAAACCAGGGCATGATTTGTTGTCTAGGGTTCTGAGCTGGGGAGAGAAAGGGCCTGATTCATCTTTTAAAAATGTTCCCCTGGGCGAGAGTAGATTGTAGGGTGGTGAGCAGTGGGAGGTGGGAGACTGGTGAGGCTTAGTTTAATGGTTTAGGAGAGAGACAGTGACAGGGAGCAGGGTGGTAGCTGTGTAAGTAGGGAGAAGTCGTCACATTCAGGAATTTTCTTTTAGTGACATTAGGACCAGAAGGACTTGGCTATGGATTGGCTTATGTGTGTCTGTGTGTGTGCGTGTGCGCATGTGCGCACACGCACACACACCATGATGAGGATGCAGCATGATTTCCGGATTTTTGCCTGAGTAAGTGGGAAGATTGGAGAAGCAAGAACAGGTTTTGTGGAGGGGAAGGTGTGGAATGATTTTTGTCTCAGAAACGTTGAGTTTAAATGCTTGGTAGAAATGCAAATGTCGCTATCAAGGAAACAGTGGAAACGATGCATCTGGTGTTCAGGGGGAGAGGTTTGGGCTGGAGATATTCACTCAGGAGTCATCCATGAACTCGGAGCATTTACATCCCGGTATCTGGGTGAGCATTCCCTGGAGGAGGATGGAGCTGGAAATGCTTGGCCAGCGTGGTCCTCTCTGTTGGGCTCAAGATGTCACAATTGCAGAGGCCCTTGTCTGCCTCATTCATGGCTGGGAACCAGCGCCTAGGACAGTGCCTGGGATACAGTAGGTGCTCCATAAATGCTCATTTGAGGAATGAGATAAACAAGTGTTGTAGGGGTTGGTTAGGTCAAGAAAGGCAGAGCTAAGAGTGTGGTGAGGAAGTTACCTGGTTACTGTCCAGGAAGGAATGCTCTCTGGCCCTTTCTGAGTTTCCCACCACAGTGCCTTTGTATCTGCCATTTCCTCTGCTTGGAATTCCCTGCTGCAACCCCAAACCCCAGACCCAATGGGGCAGTCCTGCCCCTCCTTTCCTCTGAGCTGGTCCGAACCTCCTGAGCAGCTCTGCCACCCAGCTCCTTTTAACATTCTCGTCCATGGGGAGGCTGACAGCCTTCTTCCAGCCCCTGGAGTTTGACTAGGCTGGCCGGTCACTGGCAGGGTGGGAAATGAGGCGAATCCGGCATGTATCATTATGGGCAAACCTGTGCTGGGCCCTGTGATCTTGCACCTGACTTGCCTTCCATGTGCACACTGACCTAGATCCTGGCTGAGAGGGAGGTCAGATTAGAAAAGCATACCTTCTTATCATTTGGCAAAAGCAAAGACATTTTGCTCGTTTGGAGCAAACATTTTCTCATCCCTCTTCTTAAAAAAATTTTTTTTTTGGCCATGCCATGTGCAGCATGGAGTTTTCTCACCTCTCTTCTTTTTTAGAAATTTTTTGGCTGTGCTGTGTGTGGCACGTGGGATCTTAGTTCCCAGACTAGGAATTCAAACCCGTGCCCCTTGCAATGGAAGTGCGGAGTCTTAACTGCTGGACCACAAGGGAAGTCCTTTTCCACCCTTCTTCTGCTCTCCAGGATTTCTGGGGCTTTCTCATCCTCCTGGATGGGAATTTTCCTGGGGTTTGAAGATGCATCTTAAGCTCTTTCCTGGTCTGTGTCAGCCCCCTTAGCATTTGGCAGCCATGGTGATTCAGTGCTTTGGCAGTTGCTGTGGATCTGTGGGGTTTTCAGCCCTGCTCCCCTCCCTTCTGCAAAATCCCCTTTAAACCAAGGCTTGCCCGGAGGCTGTCTCCCTAGACACCTTTGGACCTCCTCGCCCTTCTTTACCAGGGTCACTCCAGGTCCTGATTCATCCTCAGAGTCCCGTCTGCCTCACCTGGAACCATCTTCTCCTTTGAAGACTCAGAAGCGAGCCTGCATCTCTCTACAGGGAAAATGCTTTAAAACCTGCCTCTTTTCCTAGAGGAGGGGCATTTTTCAGACTAAATTCTGCTTTTCTCCTTCTTGGACCCACAGGGCCTGGTAAAGCCGAGCCCTTTTGTGTCTCTCGCTCTCCCGGCAATGATTTATCGGTTAAATTCTGTCCAGAGAAATAGTTACTTCTTAAAAATTATTGAAATAGATTTGACATATAACACTGGGTAAGTTTAAGGTGTACAACACGTTGATTTATATTTATATAATTTGTCAGGTCTTTGATCTGAGCTTCTTCATTTATACAGTGGGAATAATAACACTTACCTGCTAGGGTTATTTCGAGGATTAAATGGGCCTGAAGATGTGGATGCTCAGAGCACAGTTCCCGATACTTGCAGACACTGAGTCGGGTTCACCGGGTCCTCCCTTCTATTCTTCTTATTCCCTTGCTTCTCTTCTTTGGCCTCAGGTTCTGACACTGTCAGCAATCACTTAAACCACTCCCACCCCGGATTCTGCTGGGTGGTGGGTGGGAGATGGGCGAACTTCCCTCCCCACAGACAGCCAGGGAGAGAAGCTGACTCATCTACAGCAGGACTAATCGTCCGGGTTTGCTCAGAACCAAGGGGTCTCTGAGACGTGGGACTTCAGTGCCAACCCCAGAAACAGGCACTGTCTATTCCAACCCCGTCTCAGATGAGGAGTGCAGGCTGGCCCCTTTCTAAACCTCGTGGTTCCAGCCTTGGCCAGAGGCCCCAGTTCTTGGCTCTGCCAGCTGCGTTCCTGTGTTCTCCTCTCTCCCCCTACTCAGTCAGGGGTCTTCCTTCTCCACCTCGTTGGGAACGGCTCCGAGCTCTGGGTATTGGCTGTGGAACTATCAGAGGCACCGGCGTTGGTTCCTTCGCACCAGTGGTCACTGACACTTCCAATCACTTTCGGGGTCGCTGCCTGACTTCACTGTGCCATATGCGAGTCAATTACCAAGCATCTCCCCAGGAACACATCTTCAATCTGGCTCTGCTGTGGGGTTATCAGGACTCTTCCAGAGCTTACCTGTCAGTTCTTGGCTGACCCTGAGAAACAGGTTTCTGAGAAGCAGCTGTCATTTCTGCTGCACCAGCTGGAGCTGGGCTTCCTGGGCCAGGGTACGGGTTCATACTGCTGCTCTGAACCCTTCATATCAGCCACAGGAAGCCAGGCCTATAGCCTAGCAACCTGAACTATGCCAGCCGATGGGTGATACATCCCCCTGGTAGAGGGCCCATGTGAACAGGCCCCGAGGCTCCCCTGGGCATGGATGACCCTGGGCATGGACTCTGCCTGTGACTCAGAAAGTCCTGGTTTTCATTCCCAAGTCCACCATTTATTCACTGTGCAACCTCAGAACCACTAACCACCCTCTCTGATTTCCTCCCTTCTTTATCTGTAGAGGGAATGAGGTAATACCTTGCACACAAAACCACTGAAGGGAGACCAGTCAGCACAGGACACGTGCAGTACCCGGCAAGAATCCAGTGAGAGCTGGTCCGTCCTTTGCTTCTTTTCCTTGGGAACACGGTCTGTCTGCCTGTGTTCACTGGTGTTACAGGGCCTGCCAGTGTCAGTGGTAGATGGGATGATAAGCAAAGACAGTCATGATTTGACTTCCTTTTTCACAGGCCTGGGACAAGTTAACCAAATTTGACACAGTCTCTTATTTTCATTACAAATTATTTTTAGTTTTTTTATTTTTTGTGGAGGATAATTGCTTTACAACGTTGTGTTAGTTTCTGCTGTACAACAGTGTGAATCAGCTGTATGCATACATATATCCCTTCACTCTTGTGCCTCTCCCCTACCCTCTGCATCCCAGCCTTCTGGGTCATCACAGAGCATGGAGCTGAGCTCCCTGTCATATATCAGCCTCCCATTAACTGTTTTACACGTAGCAGTGTATATATGTCAATGCCACTCTCTTAATTCATTCTCCCCTCCCCACCCCCATGACACAGCCTTTTAAATGGGAATCACTCATACCACATTCACTAGGGTGTTGGTGGTGGGGCATGAAGACTGCTGAGAGTCTTGGGAGGGAGAGAGATCTGTCTCACATCCCCTTCCCCTTCTCCCTTCTTTGCTTAATTCTTGGGGTGGCCCACCAACCTAGGGGCTGGGCTTGGCCTCAGGATGCTGTCAAGAGTCTCTGTTTTCTATTGGTGGGCTAGTGTCTTGGGAGAAGCCCCTAGTTTTTTTCGGAGCTTCCATTTGGTCATTGGTTCAGTTCAGTTCAGTTCAGTCGCTCAGTCGTGTCCGACTCTT
>SJYT01007014.1:0-12846 GCA_006410635.1 Cephalophus harveyi | reverse complement strand
TTTCACTTTCATCAAGAGGCTTTTTAGCTCCTCTTCACTTTCTGCCATAAGGGTGGTGTCATCTGCATATCTGAGGTTATTGATATTTCTCCTGGCAATCTTGATTCCAGCTTGTGTTTCTTCCAGTCATTGGTAAGTGGGGACATTAATGTCTACCCCATCAGGGTTTTGGGGGCTCCAAGCTCCAGCAAGATGATGGGCACAGATATTCCCTGCAAAAAACAATGTTGAGTGCATGGAAATGTGAATGTGGTTGTGCTGTGACTCTTAGGGGAGAGCCAGTTCAGCATCTTTCCTTTCCTTACAGCTGTTTCGGGGGCCTGGGATGGGACCCAGGAGGGGTAAGTTGTGATGGTGAATGGTGATAAGGGCAGGGTGGACCAGCAAGGGCCCTGGGAGTAGGGGCGAGGTGCTGCTGTAGACAAAAGGCCCACTGTCCAGTCGTCTGGGGACCGGCGTGTCTCTTCCTGCCTTGCCCGCCTTGCCTGGCTGCATTGATTTACTTGAAAGTTTTTAATGGGCTATAATTGGAAAAGGCCTGGGCGAGATTTGCATATTGATTTGACATTTAAGTATATGATTAAATAAAAGCTGACTGAGGTCATCACTTGACTAAATTGGCTTAATGAGTGTTGATTACCCTGTGCATGTTAATTTCATTTACCCTGATGACTCCATTTTTCTTTCTCAGGGATCTATTAGCACCTTTGACTCAATTGTACTTCATAGGACAAGAAGCAGGACAAAGGTCAGTCGGGGTGGGGGTGTGGTCCCTGATATGTCTGCCTGTCCATCTGGATGTATGCTGAGTCCAGAGGTTCCAAGCCCCTGTAGAATTCTCTCTCCCTCTATTTCTCTTCCCACCACTTCTCTCCCACCCTCTTTCTCCTAATCACAGAATCTGATCACTAACTCTTTCTACACAGGAGTGTCACCACTCTGGTGCCAGAGAAATCGGGGGCTGCAGGAGGAAGAGGAAGGGGGACAGGCTGCAAACCTGATGAGAAGTGTCTCCTCTCCCCCCACACTCTCACCCCTGACACGTAGAAAAACACACTTTCATGGCCTTTTTCTCTTTTTGGCCTTGGTCGTGCCACATGCAGGATCCTAGTTCTCTGACCAGTGATTGAACCGTTTCCTCTGCGTTCTGAGTGAGGAATCTTAGGCACGCTCAAGGGAAGTCCTTATATCTTCATTATCTGAGTCCCTTGAGAGTCTGCTTCTGTTTCATAGGTAGCCCAGCATTTCTGAAGATGGAGATCCCTATAGCTAGGTTCACTGTCTTTCATTTGCCCCTCCAGACCCACTCTCTGCCCTTCACCACTCTGCTGATCTGGGCATGTTGCTAAGTTGCTTCAGTCGCGTCCAGCTCTTTTTGACCCCATAGATTGTAGCCTGCCAGGCTCCTCTGTCCATGGGATACTCCAGGCAGGAATACTGGAGTGGGCTGCCGTGCCCTCCTCCAGGGGATTGTCAGGACCCGGGGATTGAATCGGTATCCCTTATGTCTCCTGCATTGACAGGAGGGTTCCTTACCACAAGCCTTCTGCTGACCTCTATGGACCCATAAATGGGCTCCTTCACTGGTTTCCTGTTGGATTCAGCCAGTGGGACCCTCAGCAGGAGATCGGATGCGGGGAGGAGAGTGAGGTTGGGATATATCTTTGCCTGACTCCTCCCTGATCCCGGCCTCTGCCAGCCAGCCCGCCTCAAGGCTCTCTCTCTGTCATCTCTCTCCTTGCCCCTGTAGCCTTACATTGGAAGCGGTACCACTGTCCTCCAGACGAGCCTGAGGGAACGGCCTTACTCCCGTGGTACCCCTACGCTCGGCCCACACCTGTGTAAATAGACCCTTCCTTCATAAACTCTCTTTATCCAATTTGAGCGTGCCATCTGTTTCCTGCTGAGACCCTAACTGATACAGCAGGCAACATATTTTCCCACTCGAAAATTAGGACACACGGGCTGACAAGTCCAAGTGCGAGTGTAGGAGGCAGGACCCAGCGCCCATCGAGCCAGCATCGCTGCTCTGTCCTGCACCCCGGGTGCCAACGCTGGCGGAGGGTTCGGCCACTCAGGACCTCGGCAGTCACGGTCCTTCTGCCTCCTCCTCTCCAGCAGCCCCTTCTCCTCACTGGCTACATCAACCACTTTGACCTTCCTGGAGCTCCTGGTCCTCACTGGCCCCTCACTCTCCGCAGCAACACTCAGCTGCAGCTTCATTAAGAAAAAGAGCCCATCATTCTGGGAATGCTCTTCATTGCCATGCCCTTTCTCACAGCTCATTTTGGTGGCGGGAGAACCCTAATTTCTGAATCCTTCTGTCCCAGGTCACCATCCTCATCTTCGTGCAGTATCCTTTCCCATCCACCTCCCCTAGGGACCCACTGTGGTAACCTCCCTTCTGTCGTCTCCCTTCAGCCTAAAGACATGTACTTACTTCTCCCTCCTCCCCTGCATCCGCTTCTCCTTTTTAAGCAAACTTCTTGATCACTTCTGTACTCACTTTCTCTGATTCTTCAGTTTTTCTGTCCCCACCCCTGAACAGGAGACTTCTCTTGGGTAGCTCACCAATGATTTCCATGATGACAGCCCCAAAGGATCCATTTCAGATGGGTTCCCAGTTGAAGGATCACCCAAAGCAAACCACCTTTCTCCTTTACTGGGCCAGTATAGAGATTGTCTCCCAGCATAAGGGGCTTTGGACCTTGGAAGCTGGAAAGGTGAGCTGAGATGTGACGTCGCCTTGACACGCCTGTCTGGATTAGTCAGAATCACTGGACCCATCAGCAGACATCTCTACCTGAAGCCCACCTTCATCCCACCAGGCTTCTGGACATGATGTCACTAGCTACTTTCTGTTGTATAGACTGCTGTTCCTTCCCACTTGAGCATGTATGTCTCCAAAGTCCAACAGGCCATACACGTGATTGGATCAGTCCCTGTCCATCCTACACACACATCTCAACACAGCCGGGTTCTGGCTTCTACCTGGCCTGTTGCTACAGACCTGTTGCAACTCCTCTTGCTTTCCAACACTCCCTTCAACCTGTCCTCTGCTTGCAGCAGCCAGAGAGATTGTTCTGAAGTCCAATTCTGATTGTTATTACCCATCTGTTTGAAAGCCTTGGTGAGTCCCTATCACCTACCAGGGCAAGGCCAAACATATTTAGTATGGCAGAACGTGGTCTCAGGGAGCTGCTATTTATACCTCGAGGCCCATTCACTGGTCTCAGTGGTGCTGTCTTGACTCCCAATCCCAGTAATTTCCATTCCTTCCTCCGAGCCCCAACATCACCTGACTCTTTTCTCTGCCAGAGTGCGCGTGACAAGGTGCCACAATGATCTTTCTGCATCAGCTTCTCCCACTGTTCGGGAGCCTGAGATCATGTCTAATGTTCTTTGTAGTCCAAGGGCCCAGGACTAGCCCTGGCAGAGACGTCATTCATTCATTAAAAATTTATTGGGGCTCCCTATAAGCAAGCCATTGTTCTAGGATGAGGCACTAGGGTACAGTGGTGAACAGAAACAGATAAAAATCTCTGGCCTCCTAAACTTACATCCTGGCATGGGATGAAGGGAGACAGCAAATAAGCTAAAAGGTGACATTAAAGAGAGGCAAGTGCTATGCGACTTTTTCTAGGTCACAGCAAACGAACAGAGAAAAGTGGAACTTGAACTCAGTTCTTTGATTCAAGTCTATTGCTTGTTTTCCCTCTCCCGTAGGTGGTTAGTAGATCCTGATTGTCGCCTCCTCTGGAGTATGTGACCTGGCCACCTCTCTAGCCTCTGATTGCCCATCAGTGAAGGAGGGCAGTCACACTGGCCTGCTGCCCTTGGGGTTGGAGTTGGGGGCTGTGTTACTGTTCTAGGGCTGCCATAACGAATGACCACACACTGGGTGGCTTAACGAAACAGGTATTTATTCTCTCGTAGTTCCGGAGGCTGGAAGTCCAAATCAAAGTGTCAGCCGGGCCTTGCTCTCTCTGAAGATTCTAGAATATTCCATTGCCTCTCCCCTAGGTTCTGGTCACCCTCGGCGATCCTTGATGTCCTTGGCTTGTAGCTTCCTCACCCGGTCTCTGCCGGTGTTGTAACATGGCCTCCTCCTCTTATAGGGACACTGGTCCTTTTGGGTTAAGGACCCATCATCCACCCCATCTTATCTTACATCTGCAAGCTTATTATTCCCAAATAAGGTCATGTTCACAGGTTCAGTGGTGGGGGGAGTAGGGGTAGGGCTTCAAAATGTCTTTTGAGGGGATACAGTTCAACCCACTATACAGCTGGTGGGTGTGAGGAGAAGGGAGAACAGACAGGAAAAGGCTTGGAGCTGAGAATGGGGAGGAAACACTAGATCCGTCTGGGACTGGGGCCAGATGAGATCTGGTGTCTTGTTTTGAGGGCTTGAACCTGGGGAAGGGACTAAAGCTTCTGGCTCAGAGCCTGGGGAGGGGAGTGTGACAGGGCTTCCGACTCGATCCTACCTAGCTGCGCTGTAGGTGGAGTGACTCAGAGATGGGGCTGTCAAGCTTGAGGGTGTCCTAGAAATGCAATGCTGTGCTTCTGGCATGTTTCCCTCACCTTATGGGGCTGAGATATAACATTTTTGGAAACTTGGAAAGCTTAGGTTCAAAAAAATTAACCAAAATCTTTAATTTTTCTGTATGGGGAAAAACAGGAATTTCGGGAAAATTCGAAACATATGCAATTCTTATTTTTGTAGCACCCTTTTCATATCTAAAGTCACTCTCTTAATTTAGGAGTGCAAATGCAACCTTATGTAATTTGCTTTGCTCAATAAAATGATCATGTTTGACAAATTCAATCAAAGGCTATAGCTTGCTCAGACAATAATGACAAATTTGCTAACTGAGTCAAGTTTTCAGTGTTTTAGACTTTGTGACAAATGGAACTCTGTGTAGCTGAGCTCCAAGCATGAGTTGTTCTGAGGTTAGCAAAAAAAAAAAAAATCTATGTGATAGGAAGGACAACACAACACATATATACACATGCAATATATAATACGGTATCAATAATATTAAGCTCTACTCAGTAGTTTGTAAAAACCTAAATGGGAAAAGAATTTAAAAAAGAATGGATAAATGTATAGGTACAACTGATTCCGTTTGCTGTACACCTGAAACTAACATTGTAAATCAACTTTACAACACTGCAAATCAACTATACGCCAACAAATTTTTTTAAATGAAGAAAAATAAAATAGATAACTAAATAAAGACTTACTGTATAGCACAGGGAAATCTACTCAATATTCTATAATAACATCTATGGGAAAAGAAACTGAGAAAGAATGGATACATGTATATATGTAATTGATTCACTTTGTTGTACACCTGAAACTCATATAACACTGTAAATCAACTATACTCCAACAAAAAATTTTTTAAAAAGTGAATAAAAAACAAGAGTAATAACAACAACAACTATGACTTCCTAAGGGTAAACTATATGCTCTCGTTTCACTTAATCCAATGAGCCAGGCCTCTCCCCATTTTAGAGATGAGGAAACTGAGGTTCAGAGAGGCTCAGCCACTTGCACAAGGTTCTGCAACCCGTAATTGGTTGTTGTGGTTTCAGATGCATTAGGAGTGGAGCCTCACTCAGTTCAATTATCAGTCAAGACTTTCTCTGTTGACACCATAAAGTCATCTGCCCTGGCCAGGCCAAAGAAGTTTCTATTTCTTGGATCAGTGTGTCTAATGTGTGAGTCAGATATAGATGGCTTCTGCATTAGAAAGTAACTTGAGAACATGAGGGCTTCTTGGGACCACCCCCCCCGCCCCCGCTCCCAGGAGCTAAGCTAGTGCAGGGATAAGGCAAGGATCTTGGGCATTGTGGGCCAGTTTGAGGATGAAAGACAAGAGAAACCAGGTTCAGGTGATGGGCAGGGTGCTAAGGGCAGGTACCCACCAGGATGGTAGCTGGAAGGGAGTGACCCAGGAGATGCTGGCGTCCCTGGCCCAGGGTCTCTTTGTGTTGGTCTATACAAGGCTAAAGATGATGCTGGAACGTGTACCAGAGGTGAGCTGGACAGGAGTTCCTCCTGAAAGTCCACTCCAAGCTCAGGAGATGCCCAGGCTCTCACTAGGGAGAAAGCCAGGCAGAGGAGAATGCAGAGAGTAGGGACTCCCAAGGAAGTCAGACACAAAAGTTAGCCAAGAAACTGAGGCAAAGCACACCCAAGTCCTGAGCACACCTTGGTCCCCAGACATATTGTCTAAACCAGTCTCATTTCTGATCCATCACTGTCCGCAGTTTCTGCTTCTGTACCTTTGTTATATATTTCGTAGCATCTCCAGTGGCTTCTGAGGAGGATGGGTCCCCAGGACCCCTGCCTCCTCTTCCCCTGGGTTTCTTACCCTCTCACCTGGTGTGACTGGCACAGCCAACTTTCTTCTGGGCTGCCTGCACCTGCCCCAGCCCCATGACTCCCCTCCCGTGTCCCCTCCACCCTGCCCGCCCTGTTTCTGGGCCCTGGGCAGCTCTTCCTCTAGGAGGAGGGAGCTGGTTTCCTGGGCGACGACTGATGGGAGTTGGGGAGGAGGGAGACTGGTGCTCCTACTGGCGAGGGCTTAGAGGAAACATATGCCATCCCGGCTGCCCTGTGAATTATTCAGCGGCTGTGAGAACTGACTCACCCCCTACTCTGCAGTCTTCCTCTGAAGCCTTCCAGTTTTCTCCTCTTCTTTCAGCCCACCTCTGCCTCCGACTTGGGGGCTTAAACCCCTGCCTTAGCTTCTATCCTCAGGAGGCTTGTCTCTGGATATCTTTGAATGTCTCCCTCCTGATTTCCTACTATTTATTCCTTCTCTCTCTCGGAGCCACTCTCTGGCTGTTTCCTCTATACCAACTACTGAGCTAAGTACACAGATGTGCAAACTGATACTCAGTTAGGTGAAATAATGCAGTTACAAAGTGGCAGAGACAGAATTTAAACTTGGATTGGCCCCAGAGCCTGTGATCTTGAAGTGGCTCGGGTCTTGAAATGGCTCTTGGAGCCTTGGAGAGGATTCCCTTCAGAGTCTGTCCTGAGGCTGTCTTGGGAGCTGGTGAGAGGGTATTGGATGGAGGGGAGGCCCTGCAGAGGTGGTTCATGTTGGCTGTGGACTCTCCTGCTTGAACTCAGAGCGGCCCGCACTCTGGGCCCAGGATTCCCAGAGCTGTCTGCAGGTCTGGCCAGAGCAGAGGTTCTTAGAGGGCTTCTGGTGTGGTCACCTCATCTTTCAGAGGGGCAGATGGGCCTCCATGTGTCACTGGAAGCCTGCAGGCCTATCTCCCATGCACCCTGGCAGTTCTAAGTGGGGGTCCTGGTACTAGGGTAAAGGCTGCTTAAGGAGAGAACAGAGGGGCTTAGTGGGGCCCCAGGGGAGACTGGGAAAGGGTCAAAGGAGTGTGACCTGAGGTGGCGGCAGCTGTGGAGGCCCAGTGGTGGGCTTGAGGTGGGCCTGGGAGGAGGCAGCGGTGCTTCAGCAACGCAAGTATGACCCTGAGTTTCCCGGCTTCCTGTGAGGGGTCTAAGGGCTGTGGTCCCTCAGGACTGGGCTCTATGGTGCAGGCTGACATGTCGTGCTTGGAGGCCAAGAAGAGGCTGTTCTTTCCCTGGCATGTTCCGTTTAACCCAAACACATGGAAATTTTCCATCTAGTTGGTAGGGTTTCCTGTAACCAGAGACTTCTCTGTGAGCTTACGTGCTAGAATTTCTGGTGGGACCGGGCTCTGGGGTTTATAATCCTTGCCCTGCTCCAAGTTCCTTATATTGTTGGTGCTTAATCTCGCATTAAACTCCCATGCTGCATCCCAGGTTGCCAATGGTGATTTTTTCCGCTTCGGACCTAGTTCAGGGGTCAAGTAAAGAGATGATATCTTCACTGAAATTAAAAAAGAAAAACAGCCACCAAGTGAGAATAGGCTTGGGCCAGTTAGTGACATCTACCCAGGAAGGCCTTTCCAGGTACCCCTGAAATGTTGCTCTTTGCCAGCGTTCGCCTGCTGGATGAGGTAAGATGCAGGAGGCCGGATGCTCTGAGCAGAAGCCGAGCTTGCTCAGCTTGTTATTTGCTCTCTTCTGATGGCTGTGGGGTCTCCCCATTTACCTGTGTGCTGAGCTGGGGCACATGGTTTGCTCTTCTGATGACTGTGGGGTCTCCCCATTTACCTATGTGCTGAGCTGGGGCACATGGTTTGCATGACTGAGGTCAGCAGGAAGTTGGTTCCCTCCACAATCCACTTCCTCCCGACCTTGCTCAGACTCTGTTTCTGCCCCTCTTGTGTCTCTCCTCATGCCCTGAGCTCCTCAGCAGTCCTCTTGGACATAAAATTCCCTTGCAGTGGGTCTGGGCTCTAACGGCTGCCCACTTCCTTCCTTTGCCTGGGTTTCTGGGTCACTTCTTGGCCTCTGATCTCTTCCTGTCCCTGGGACCTCCCTGGCCTCCACGACCCCTTCCCCCCTCCCAAAGTAGTTATTCCTGGTGGCCTAGTGACAGCCTTATGTCCCCACCCACGCCCCCACCTCACCCCATAGCACTTATCGCCTGCCTTCCCCCTTTGCCGATTGCTAAGTACACTTGCCCCATCTAACGTTTTTCAGGCATTCAGGACAGTGTGCTGCAATTCGGATAGCTACCACTAGGTGGGCTGTGGAGTCGGGGCTAGAGTCACCTTGAATAGAAAGCCTCTCTGGGGTTGTGAATCATCCTGGCCATTTAATGCTTTCCCCAAACCTACCCGTTGCAGTAACAAAGCAAAAGAAAACAAAAACCCGGAACTGTATACGTGCAGTCGAATTTATTAAATAACACAGCATAACAACTAACTAATCTCTAATGATCGCATATGAAAAGTGATAGCTAGTTTAGAACAGGATGTAGAAATAACCATTTAGGTGAATCAAGGCTCCTCATTAGCCCTTAATTGCTAATAAATAAGCTTAATTTTACTTTGATTTTTAACTTCTCTCATGCCCAGGGCAATTTAGTTTTGGCCTTTCTGAGGTTTGTCTGAGCCCCTGAGGCCTCAGGTCAGCCAGACAAGAAGTTAAACCCTCACGCCTCCCACGCCTTGCTTTCTGTGGCTTTAACTGCCCTGGTGAAAGAGCCTTATCTGTGATTGCTTTCTGCAAATCCCTGCAAAGGCCTTGGTCTCCTTTGTCTGGGCTCACAGCCCCTCCTCATCTCCCTTTCACAGAGGGGAAGAGAGAGAAGGGGATCAAACTACACGTGTGCTTCACTTTCCCTGGATGTCTTTTTCCAATTAAGAAAAGCATTTCCTCATCCTGATCCCTTCCCCTGGTCAAACTTCTCAACCTTTTGTGATGCCTCTTGTATCCAGTTCCAGCTTGCTTCGAATTCTTGAGGTCAACCATTAACCTCCTGTCTTTGAAGTGCTTTGGCGCATATAACCTCTTCTTTGTAGAATGCTGCTCTCTGTTCTCATGGCTTAGAGTTAGGGCAATTCCAAATTATTTCAGACTTAGCTTTTTGGGAACATGATGAAAACTGTGCAATGACATTTAAAAATGAAAACGTGTGGTTTTCTCATAGGTAGCTGTGACCATAGAGATTCTCTGATCTGAGAGAAGGTGTGCTGTAGACGAGGGGATCTTAGGAGGCTTGAGGATGGGGGCCATAGACCCCACTTTTTTCTGCCCCAGGGAAAGCCCACATGCACTGCCCTTGTTGCTTCTGGGCCTCTGGCAACATTCACACCCCAGGTCAGGAGGGAAGAAGGGATGGAGCTGGGAGCAAGAGAGGAGAGAGGGAGGCACAGAAGCCCCAAAGCTCAGTTCAGTTCAATTTAGTTCAAAGCACCTACTAAGTGCCAGTCCTAGTGCAAAGTGCTAGAAATTCAAAGTGCGATCAGCCATATAATTGCAGGGTACAGTGCAAAATGAAAGTGTGGAATTCTTTGTTTAAAAATTATTAAAAATTTCAAAATGGCGACAATGGAGCATCAAACTGAATGTGGGTCAAAGAGGGCCTAGGCACGTCCTAAGGTACCTTGAGGTCTTGAGGAACACAGCCTGAAAAACACTGAAAGTGAAGCCAGGGGTGAGGACCTGGGTGCAAGAGGTTTATTCAAGGGGCAGTCCCAGGGAGCAGGAGTGAGAGAGGAGGGAAATGGAGGCAGGGAAGGAGGAGAAGCCGAAGGCTAAGTTAGCAAAATAGCTTCTGGGGTGCTGTGGGAGCACATCTCCAGTAGACCCCCTGAGAGTGCCCCCAAAGCCTCTGCCTGCAAGACAGGGGGGCACTGAGGCGTGTCTCCACCTCACTGGCTGAAGGGTGACCCTGGAGACACTAGCTGTCTCTCACATCTGAATTGAGTTTTTCCAACAACGAAGTGAGCCCCCAAGCTTTTGGAATGTGTGAGAAGGTTCTGGGGTGGAAGCAGGGAGACTCGAGGAATGGCCCCTTTGAGGTGGGGCTTCTACGTACCTGCTGGGTCTTGTGGTCCTTGTGGTTCACTGGTCACACAGATGTGGCTGTGACCAGAGGTGGCTGAGAGGAGGGGACCCTGGGTGGAGAAGTGCCTGCCACAAAGACTTCGGAGCAGGGAGGGTCGGGTCGTTCTGCGCGCTCATTTCCCTCTGGTGGCTGGTGAGGACTGGAGAGGCCACCCCAGGAAGATGGGGCAGGAGCTGCCTTGCTTTCCCCCCCTGAGCCCCTCGAGGGCTAGGTGCCTCCCCTCCCCGGCTCTAATAATTAGTCCCAGGCTCTGAGCCTCCCGAGACCTAGTTATTTCCGCAGCCGCCACAGTGGTCAGGGGCCAGGCCTGGACTGATGCAGCTCCCGAGCCGGCGTCGGCGGGTCAGGTTTGCCAGTCGCTGCCTAAGCAGCCTGCTGTCCTTCCGTTTGTCACCAGCATGAGCGCTCACTCAGTGGCCTGCCCAGAGTTCCGAGCACGGGTCCCGGACGGCCAACGCGGACTTCCAGTTTAGAACTTTCGTCCGTTTACAAGGGAATCACCTCTAAAGAACAACATTTATGGAGCTGACAAAGGCCAAATTAGATTTCAGATGCCTCTGCTGTGTGTGGATGACAGGCTGAGAGCAATGAACCAGCGAGAGGAAACTGCAGACGCCGCGATTGCGTGGGGAAGCGCGGGCTTATCCTCTCTCCCGCAGCCCCTCTGGGCCTTGTTTTTCTGCATCGGCCTCTGCCACAGGCTCGGTGAACTTTCTCTGCCGTTGTTTCTTCCTGGGCCCTGCTGGCCCGTATCTGTCAGCCTGCATCTTAGGCCTCCTCCCTTGGCCTCCTCACCGCCCCTCTCCTTTGGCTTCTTCTTGGTGTTTCCTTGCCCCTAACCCCCAGATCTTGTTCTTTGGGGGGCTTCTGTTCTTTTGGTAGCTGTCTTATCAGCTGATGGAGCCTCTATTGTGTGTGATCAGGAGGCTATAGCAGAGATAATGTCACGTGTTCACCAAATCCTGTATTATTCCCTCCCTAGACAAACTGGAAGACTCTTAAAAGGGACAACATTAAGTTGAGGCTCAAGAGATGAGCGAAAGCCAGCAGTGTGATGAACGGGAGAGGGTGGGAGAGAGCAGCCCAGGCAGAGGGAACAGCAGAGAAAAAGCCTCTAGGCGGACAGCAGCTGGACCTGGGACTGCCAGAGGCCCAGTGACTGGATTTGGTAGGCAGAGTTACTGGTCCCAACTCCTCACTCCCCTGTATTGTTTTATGCATCCTTGACCTCATGGCTGAAGAATGTTTCTCCACTGTTTTAATTTAGGGCTTGATCACGTGACTTGCTTCGGCCAATGGGATGCCAGTAGACACGATACGAGGGGCAGTTTGAACGGTGCTCCTGAGGCTGGGCGTGTGGTCTGTGATTTCTAAGAAAAGGACCAGCATCAGAACATCCCAGAAGAATGAGAAACGTGCGTAGGAGCTCAATTCACGGCCTGGAGTCAAGCCCAGACAAGCCCAGTTTAGTTCAGTTCAGATGCTCAGTCGTGTCCGACTCTCNGGGCAGTTTGAACGGTGCTCCTGAGGCTGGGCGTGTGGTCTGTGATTTCTAAGAAAAGGACCAGCATCAGAACATCCCAGAAGAATGAGAAACGTGCGTAGGAGCTCAATTCACGGCCTGGAGTCAAGCCCAGACAAGCCCAGTTTAGTTCAGTTCAGATGCTCAGTCGTGTCCGACTCTCTGCGACCCCATGAATCGCAGCATGCCAGGCCTCCCTGTCCATCACCAACTCCTGGAGCTTACTCAAACTCACGTCCATCGAGTCCATGATGCCATCCAGTCATCTCATCCTCGGTTGTCCCCTTCTCCTCCTGCCTTCAATCTTCCCCAGCATCAGGGTCTTTTCAAATGAGTCAGCTCTTAGCATCAACGTGGCCAAAGTGTTGGAGTTTCAGCTTCAACATCAGTCCTTCCAATGAACACCCAGGACTGATCTCCTTTAGGATAGACTGGTTGGATCTCCTTGCAGTCCAAGGGACTCTCGAGTCTTCTCCAACACCACAGTTCAAAGCATCAGTTCTTCGGCACTCAGCTTTCTTTATAGTTCAACTCTCACATCCATACATGACTACTGGAAAAACCATAGCCTTGACTAGATGGACCTTTTTGGCAAAGTAATGTCTCTGCTTTTTAATATGCTGTCTAGGTCATAACTTTCCTTCCAAGGAGTAAGCATCTTTTAATTTCATGACTGCAATCACCATCTGCAGTGATTTTGGAGCCCCCAAAATAAAGTCAGTCACTATTTCCACTGTTTCCCCATCTATTTGCCATAAAGTGATGGGACCAGATGCCATGATCTTCATTTTCTGAATGTTGAGCTTTAAGCCAACTTTTTCACTCTCCTCTTTCACTTTC
>SJYT01007013.1:76512-93849 GCA_006410635.1 Cephalophus harveyi | reverse complement strand
ATTTCTTTGGAAGGAATGATGCTAAAGCTGAAACTCCAGTACTTTGGCCACCTCATGTGAAGAGTTGACTCATTGGAAAAGACTCTGATGCTGGGAGGGATTGAGGGCAGGAGGAGAAGGGGATGACTGAGGATGAGATAGCTGGATGGCATCACTGACTCGATGGATGTGAGTCTCAGTGAACTCCGTGAGATGGTGATGGACAGGGAGGCCTGGTGTGCTGCGATTCATGGGGTCGCAAAGAGTCGGACACGACTGAGCGACTGAATTGAATTGAACTGAATGCTCATTTGGGGATTCCCTGGTAGCTCAGAGGTTAAAGTGTCTGCCTCTAATGCGGGAGACCTGGGTTCGATCCTTGGGTCAGGAAGATCCCCTGGAGAAGGAAATGGTAACCCACTCCAGTATTCTTGCCTGGAGAATCCCATGGACGGAGAAGCCTGGTAGGCTACAGTCCATGGGGTCGCAAAGAGTCGGACATGACTGAACGACTTCACTTACTTACTTTCTGTGCTCATTATACCTTTATTTACAACATTTAGCTTTATTTCCTATGCAACCTGGAACTCTGATGCTGGGAGGGATCGGGGGCAGGAGGACAAGGGGACGACAGAGGATGAGATGGCTGGATGGCATCACCAACTCAATGGACGTGAGTCTGAGTAAACTCCGGGAGTTGGTGATGGACAGGGAGGCGTGGCGTGCTGCGATTCATGGGGTTACAGAGTTGGACACGACTGAGCGACTGAACACTGCAGTGTGCACAGAAGCAGAAATACACATGAAACCTGGATGATGTTACAAACCAGGGCCAGTTCCATAAAAAATAAATTTAAGAAATTATTAAAAAAAAAAAAAGAATACTATTTTGTGCTAATATTACTTAAATATTGGCAAGAGAAAAAAACTGTTCAAGATGTCTGTCTTCAGAGTTTTCCTGTTTCCAATTCTTCTACACATGGAGGTGATTCTGGTTATTCCATTAACACCCTGCAGCTTCTGAGACAGCCAACGATGGAAGGGCTGGAGTTTCCCTCTGACAACAGAGAAAACGGGGGCTGGGAAAACACTGAAAAACCTCCAAAAGGTAACTCAACTCAAAAGACGACCTGGCAGAAGACGAGGCTGGATCAGTGGCCCCGGTCCTCTGTGTTACCCGTGTTACATGGTCACACCCTTACCTGGCGCTCACCTGCACAAAGGGTCCATCTCTGCCCGCCCCTCATCTCAGTCACAGCACCTGCTCTAGCCAATAGAACGTCTGCAGATATAACAGACAGAGGCTCGAAATGCACAGCACAGCTAGGCTTCTGCCACCACCCAGGACGTCACCTGGGTAGCTGCTGCCCCTCTGACGTGGGCCCAGGGGGAGACAGATACATCCCAGTCCCCACAGACACATCCCAGTCCCCACAGACAGGCCGGGAGATGCAAGGCCTGAAGCAGAGCCGCCCACAGAGCTCACACCTAGATGCATGATGAGAACCTGACTGAAGCACTTCCTGAGATCCCATGGTTGATTTTCGCACAGCATTACTGTGTCGGTAGGCAGCCAACGGATACAGAGAACCTCAAACATGCCAAATACAGGAAAACAGAATCAAGAGGATTTTCCATAAAACATCCAATACACTCCCAGTTTTCTGAGAACAGGTGGAGGCAAAGGGAGGCTTCCCAGGTAGCTCAGCAGTGAAGAACCCGCCTGCCAGGGAAGGAGACGCGGGTTTGATCCCTGGGTCGGGAAGATCCCTGGAGAAGCAAATGCCAACCGGCTCCAATATTCCTGCCTGGGAAGTCTCATGGACAGGGGAGCCTGGTGGACTACAGTCCATGGGGTCGCAAAGACTTGCACATGACTTGGCAACTGAACGACGACGACAAGAGGGAAAGGTGAGTTTTCATAAATTCAAAGTGGGAAGACTGATTAATATCAATTATGATCATCACCACCACCAACACAATTCCCGTTAAGAATCACTAGAACAGACTAACCACACATAAAGACAGAACGACAGAGAGATGCATACACTTTATCATCTGTTTTTTAAGTAAGTAGGTGTTTCTAAGTTATTAAAAACGTTTTTCTTTTAAACAGTTCAAAATGCCAACAAATGATTATTTGCTTGATTTTTCTCAGCAAGGCTCGTCTTCATCCCCATAGGTAGGATCACATTCAGTTCTAGTTCCAAGGGAGTTCCACATCCAAAAGGCTCCAAATTTATTCTATACCTCAAGATAATTACTTTCACATTACACTTAAGATACTTGAAGACCCCGACTAGAAACAGCAGAACTCAGAAAAATCTCTGTAGATTTTGACGAGAGGTAAAAAACTATTTTTTATGATAATTTTTGCTTAAAAATTCACAGACATCCATTTGGCAGATAAATAAAATGCTACTTCTATACTCTATTAAATATCAAAAATAATTTCCAAATAAGCAACAGAAGGAATACATTATATGAAATTACAATATACAAGTACATATTTATATACAGAGGATTTTCATTAGAATAAAGAATATCAAAGTCAAAAGCAAGGAAAATTTGACCCTTAAATGGCAATGCCATTTTCACAAGAGGAAAAAGAACAACATTGATGTGAGAAATGAGCAGGAAAATATTCCAGGCAGCAAGGTATTTGTTAGGATGATACAGTTTCTCTTTAATATTCTTATGTGAAAAGGGGTGCTTTCTACATCTGCCTTATACTACACAGGACAAGAAACTCATAGGACGTTCTACCATTTTTATTATATTAATAATTTTTGCTTCCCAAGCTATTAGCTCTTTAAAAACTGAGGAAAAAAGAGATGATTCCCTCAAGGTTTAGTACTTTGTAGATTACACACAAAAAAGCATTTCAGTGTAGCAGAGATTTTTATCACAATTACATTGCTGATACACAAAACTTCAAAATTAAATTCTGTTTAACATAATCATCAAAAAATTCAAATTAGGATTACAATCTAAAAGAATGATTATAGATATTAGAGTGCACAATAAGAAATCTACATTTAATCAAATTTCCATAATTTTTTTCTTTTAAAAATCTGTATTCATGCATAAAAACTTCCAGAAATGTTATACCTCTACTATCTAACCATCTAATTTAAATAATCAAAATAATAATTTCTTTGTCTTCTTTTCTCCAAGGATTACCTCAAGAAAAACTTATCAATCAAATCTAACTAATGTGGAGTTTTTATAAATTTTATTGGCAAGGCATTAAGCAGTAATAAAATATTTTACCTAAAAAGGTAACTGTATAAGATTTCATGTCTTCTCGGTACAAAGCCAACTTGCAATCTCACATTGGTTACTTCCTTAAAATGAAGTGATACAAAAACTAAAAGCTTCTAATATTTTTACTTTTACAAAGGGTCACATATACCTGCTTGTTCTTATTCTGAATTTTAAACTGATAAGCACAGGCTAACTATTATAAAGGTCAAGGAATTAATCCTTGCATTGATTAATAAAATTAGTAACAGTAGTAATGGCAATACTGCAAGTGTTTAACCAGTGATCAGCGTAATGACAGAAGTCATAGACAATCTTTCACATACAGTCTCTAACAATCAAGTGTCCAAAAACATAAGGTAACTCTTCAGAGCAGTTAAAGACTTTATCTACATTGTGTTAAAAAAAAAAAATCTTCATCTTTCAAGGATCACCAAGACTTAACTACAGATTAAAACAAAGATGTACTTCCCAGCCTGGGCTGGAGAACCAATGCTCCTGTGAGTGGCCTGTATGTCACTCACATACGACACACATGCAGGCATAAACAAGCACGAGGGTGTGCACGCTTGTGTACACACACACACACGAGACAATAGAGCTGAAAATCTGACTCTAGATTGTCTAGAAACTTCACAGTGCTATCCATCAGTTGCAGTCATTCCCTTTCCCAGGGGATCTTCCCAACCCAGTCATCCAACTCAGGTCTCCTGCACTGCAGGCAGATTCTTTACCATCTGAGCCACCAGGGAAGCCCGTATTCCTCTCACCACTCCCTCATGTTCCCATCCTAATTTTAAGAAGCAAAAACTTACCAATATCACTGGCAAACTCGTAGACATGGGGTTTTTGCAGCAGCCCTAACTGACACATACAGGTAAGGGCGTTAAGAGCTTTCACAATAACAAATTCCTCAGCATCACTAAGACCTTGCTGCAACAGGGGTTTGAGAACTGAGGAGCTTTGCCAGCCAACATAGGCAGCGACACCTGAAGAGGAGAAGCAACCATACATGATTTCTTTATACCTGAAAGTACAAATGTTAGTAGTCAAAGTGTTAGTTGCCCAGTCATGTCCTCAACTCTTTGTGACCCACGGACTGTAGCCTGTCAGGCTCCCCTATCCATGGAATTCTCCAGGCAAGAATACTGGAGTGGGTTACCATTCCCTTCTGCAGGGGATCTTCCCGACCAGGGATCGAACCTGGGTCTCCTGCACTGCAGGCAGATTCTTTACCACTGAGCCACCAGGGAAGAAAACGAATCAAAAGCCAAATATATTAAGCAATAACCCATGGAGCGACACTGCATTTCCTACTCAGCACAATAAATAAAAAAGACCCACACCAATGCCAATCATCAAGAAAATCTGTGACACCAAGGGGAAAAAGATCCTATAAGCTCACAGAAGGGAAACTACAGATCCCCTACAAAGGAAGTAGAATCAGACTGGCATCTGATGATCATGTCAGCACCCATGCAGGCTAGAACACAGCAGGGCAAGATCTTCAAGATTATGGGAGAAATTGTATACCCAAACTGTCAATAAAATAAGGATACAAAAATGAGTCATCGTGAGACATGCAAGAACTATATGTGGTTACCTCCCATGCAAACATTCTAAGAAAGTTTCTTGAGGATGTGTGCCAACAAAATGAGGAAAATGTAGAAGCACAAAATGGTAAATACAAAGCAAGAATTCAAGGGCGAAAAGGATAAAACCTAGTGAAGACCTAGAAATCAATCAGCCCAAATTAAAACTAAAAGTCAATAAACCAAAGATGTTAAGAAGATGAAAAATGGAAGAGATTGAAGCAATAGGTAAAACTAGTAAGAAAGAAGCTAGATATTACAGACAGAGTGAAGGAGATATATTTTCTCTCTAAAAGGAAAACAAAAAACTCCAATTCCAGGACGAAAAAAAAAAAAATTGTTCAAGAGAGTCAGTGTGTAAAAATGAAATAAATTACAATGTACTATGTATTTAGTTGTTTGCAGAGGATAGAAAAAAGAATCCATTGACCTTGACGCTACAGAAATTCTCATCGAGTTGTAACAGTCATGGCGTCAGAACTGTGGTGAAGCAATTATAAGCACAGCCCACTACTCGGTGCTAAAGTCAATAAAACTTACACACTCACGTAAATTATTTTGAATTTTCAGAATTAGTCTAATGAAGCAGAAGAGACTTCATTATGATTACAGAACAGAATTTAAATATTACCAACCATAAAAATGCAATTGTTAGCTGAATTATCAACCAACAGAAGAAGCAGAAAGAAAGAAAAAGGTAAAAAAGGAATGAAGGAAGTGAAGGAAAAAGGGAAACACAAAATTCTTTGCACCCCAAATCAGAAGGCCAATTAAGGAACAACTGAATGACTTAAAGTTACAAAAACAACAATCTAAAAATAACCACTGCGAACACAGTGATCAACACCTCAAAACAGAGAGGACAAGGGGGATCAGATTATGATATGAGTGAGTTAACTCTTCATCTGGCTCAGAAAAAAGTCAAGAGATAAAGTATAAAATTGATACTCCTAAAAAGAACAATATGAAAATACTATATAAGAGAGCAATAGTCTCCTGAAGACATCAAACCAAAACCACACACCGGAGTGAGTGCCTCTGAAAAGTGCAACTACTGCCTTTCATTACTGCCTTTCATACATCACTTCTTATAGTTTGAGTAATTTGCAAAAGCATATTTCCCTTATAATTGAGAAAGAATTTTAGAATTTTTTTCTGTAGTAAAAGAAAAAACACTGTCTAATGTTCCAGTGAATTCTATTTAGAAACTTTACAAACTAAAATGTGTAACAAACTAAAATGGCTCAAAATATTTGGAAAAGACTGACATTTGGGTAGCCTATTCTACCAGATACTAACGTTGTTTTTAAATATATAAGAATTAAAATATAACTATCAGTTCAGTTCAGTTCAGTCGCTCAGTCGTGTCCGACTCTTTGCGACCCCATGAATCGCAGCACGCCAGGCCTCCCTGTTCATCACCATCTCTCGGAGTTCACTCAGACTCACATCCATCGAGTCCTAAATAAATAAAAATAAAATAAAAAGAAGCAAGCAATTAGATAGTAAAATTTTGAAAGCACCAAAAACATCAATTATGTAGAGTAAATCAAATGAAAAATGACCAGGCGCTTACACTGAAAACTACAGAAAGTTGCTGAGGAAAATTAAAGAAGACCTAAATAAATGAAAAAATATATCATGAGCATGGAATTCAAAGACGTAAGATTGTTATCAGCACTCTTCAAATTCATCTATAAATTCAAAGCACTCCTAATAAAAATCTCAGCAGCTTTTTTTTAATTGCTGGAAATCTGAAAGCTGTTTGTAAAACTTATATGGAAATACAAAGGACTTATTATAACTAAGGTAATCTTGAAGAGGGAAAACAAACCAAGCATCAAAGCTAGACTAATTTTAAAAGTGTGGTCTTGGTAAAGAATAAACAATAGACCATGGAATAGAATAGAGTTTAGAAAGAGGTCCACATATATATGACCATCGCTTGATTTATGACAAAAGCATTACAGAAATTCAGCGGAAGAAGGATGGTCTTTTGAATAAATGGTACTGGCTCATACGGATATTCATATGGGAAAAAGGAAATGACCCTTTCTAATACCATACATAAAAATTAACTCAAAATGGATCATATACTTAAAAGTCCCTGGCGGCTCAGCAGTAAAGAATCCGCCTGCATTGCAGGTGCTCAGCCCTGTCTGACTCTTTGCAACCCCACGGACGGCAGCATGCCAGGCTTCCCTGTTGCTCACCATCTCCTGGAGTTTGCCCAAGCTCATGTCCATTGTATCGGTGATGCCATCCAACCATCTCATCCTCTGTCACCCTCTTCTCCTGCCTCCAGTCTTTCTCAGGATCAGGGTCTTTTCTAATGAGTCAGCTCTTCACATCAGGTGGCCAAAGTATTGGCACTTCAGTGTCAGCATCAGTCCTTCCAAAGCATCACAGGACACACGGGTCCAGTCCCTGGGTCGGGAAGCTTCCCTGGAGAAGGAAATGGCAACCCACTACAATTCTTGCCCGGAAAATCCCATGAAGAGAGGAACCTGGTAAGCTGGAGTCCGTGGGGTGGCAAGGGTCAGACATAACTTAGGGACTAAACCACCACCACCATCACTTAAAAGTATAAGCTAAAACAATAAAGCTTCTAGAGGAAAATACAGGAAATACCTTCAAGATCTTGGGGGTAGGTCACAGTTTCTTACACAGGGCACAAGAAAATATTGATAAATTGGGTTTAATTAAATTAAGATATTCCATTCAGTGGACGACACTATTAAGAGAATGAAAAAAGAAAACTTGAGGCTGACACTTGTGGATACACACACACATGCACATACACACACACATGCACACACACACGCACATGCTCACACACACGCACATGCTCACACACACGCACATGCTCACACACACGCACATGCACACACACACACGCACACACACAAACACTTGGCAAAGCATTTGTATCTAGAAAATACTCTTCTCCAAAAATTCTATAAATGAATAAGGAAAAAACAGACAACACAATCTTTAAATTGGGCAAGAATCCTGAGCAGGTACTTCACAAAAAAGAACATCAAAATGGCCAACATACAACTGAGAAGATTTTCAGCATCATTACTCATGAGGGAAATGCAAATTAAACCACATCTTGAGACCATATGTTGCTTGTAGTCCCAAAATATCAATGTTTCTCCTTGAAAAGGCAATTGCAAAACCACAGCTCTGAACATAGAAAGCGAATTAGAGTATGTGTCAGTAATTATAAACAGCCGAGTTTAACTTGAAGAGTGAGGTTTCTGTTAAAAGTGCAGTGAAATAAATTTTAATTCCCCATTATAGTCACATCGGTTACCCTTGCCAGCCTAGTACAAAATGTGAAAAGCTATAACAGAAACATCGCTCTTGTTTTTAAGCATTACTGTACACAGTTAATGAAATATGTTCAAATTCACTTTATGATATTCAAAGTTGTTTTATCATTGCTTTCTCATGAAGGAACTTTAGAGAAACAAGGCTGCACAATCTCTCAAAATAACCTCTCCAAGATGTGGGAATTTAGTTCCATTAGATGTGATAACATTTCAAGAATATGTCTATTTAGTGAGCAGTGAGAAAGTCTATTTATTGCAGAGCAGCAAGAAGAACTAGCATGTGAAAATACACAACATTTATACTGTCTGGGACTGAGACATTGAATTGGGTAAGCTGTGGAAATGAGAAGCGGTTTGCACATACGTCCATTGTAACTCTGGCCACTCAGTGCCCACTGCACTTCTCCTCCATTGTCACTGGTTCTCAAAGTGGTGATCTTTATGATGTCTTCTGTCCTATTTCAAAATGAGACTTTTTCCATTACCCTATGGTTGGAGACTACTTTCAAGTTCTTTAGTATTGTGTAAGGGAACATGCATGGAACGGAGAAACTAAAGAGCCAGTGGAAGCATGGGTTAATTCATTGTGCATCACTTAGCAAACCAGTACTCTCTGAAAATTGCAAAATGTCTCTACAATATCTGCTCCATCCTGTCACATGCTGCAACATGGTGAACTTTGAGGAACTTATACTAAATGAAATAAGGCAAATATTCAAGTACTTAAAGCAGTTAAGTATAGAAAAAGAAAACAGAACGGTGGTTGCCAAGGACTGAGAGGCAGGGGAAGTGGGGATTAATGTTTAATGGATATAGAAGTTAAGTTCTGCAAGACGAAAAAGTCCTAGAGATTAGTTACATAGCAATGTGAGTATGCTTAACACTACTAAACTCTACATGTAAAAATGGTTAAGATAGTAAGCTTTATATGTTTTTGAAAGTGAAAGTGAAGTCGCTCAGTCATGTCTGACTCTTTGCAACCCCCTGGACTGTAGCCTACGAGGCTTCTCTGTCCATGGGATTCTCCAGGCAATAATACTGGAGTGGGTTACCATTTCCTTCTCCAGGGGATCTTCCCGGCCCGGGGAGCGAACCCAGGTCTCCTGCATTGTAGGCAGACGCTTTAACCTCTGAGCCACCAGGGAAGCCTTTATATGTTTTTGCTACAATTAAAAATAAAAGAAAAATGTTATAAAAATAGAATATCTGCTTCCTGGGGTCTCCAAACCACAAGTGATTGTTCTTTCTTTTAAACCCCTTGAGTTCTCAAGTTAGGGTTCAAGACTCCCTGAGGTGTTTACAGATAGAATTGAGGAGTTGCTTAAAACCTGAATAGAAAACTATTTTCACTAACCTCTAACTGAAGGCAGCATTTACTTGTCACAGATCACAATGGCAATAGATGCAATGTGACTGTCCCCAACAGAAATCGCAAATATTTTCATATCATATATATCCTGTAGATATCTCATAATACTGTTTATGTTCAGTCCTACTTCAAAATTACTACAGTTATCAAAGCTACTACTAAGTCGTGCTATGTAATGTGTTAAAGCAGGTGCTTATATAAACATTTTAAAACTTTTTTCACTATATTGTTATATAATTGGTTTCCTTTACGATTCTATACTTGTTATCTTCGTCATTTATCTTAATAGATTCTATAAATATAAATAAATTCTGTTAAAGTCCATAGTTGTCACAAATTGTCACAGAGGTCCCTGGCACCAGAAAAAAAGGATTAAGGCTCTCCCCTTCATCCATAACTGACTTATTGTTCCATCATGCTTATCATACAGTGTGTTGCTAACATGTGTTATATAAACGTGCAGACACTGTATCAGACTGGAAGCTCCATGCTTCATCAAGTCTGACTGAATGTCTTGCATATCATCAATGCTCAAAGTATTTTTGTTGATTTATTACTTGTAAGATTTGGTGCTTAGGCCTGGAGTTGGACTACCTCTGTTTACACTTTAGGCCTTGAACCTTGGGCGAGTGACTTCACCCCCTCCAAACCTTAATATACCCATCTGAAGATGGAGCTTTTAGTACTACCTATCTCAGGGTGCTCTTGTGAGAATTCAAAGAAAAAATACTCATAAAGAATCTAGCATAACGTTTGCTCCATCATAAACTCTTAATACAAGTTGTCTATTAATTATGAACATATTATTATTATGGAAGTTGAGAGTGAAATCTTTAGAGCAAGATAGCAAGTGGGGATCATGGACATAAGTGAGGTGAAAGGTGGGGGAGAGGCAAAGGTTGGGGTTGGCTCCTTCAGAGATTAGACAGAGTAGGGCAAGCAGAGCAATCAGGCTTGTTAGGCTGACTCACACCTGATGGTAGACAGACCATTTTCTAAAGTAATACATGATTGCTGTCCCCTCATATTGCCCACCTCTTAAAGCTACAGGTCCTTAGCTAAGGTACCGTCCCCAGAAGGCACCTGTGATAATAAATTAATGTCGACTTTCACTCACAGGTCAAGAGGCCACAGGGAGCAATGGAGAAAGCACTGGCCTGGGTCAGCTCACCTCTGTGGTCTTGATTTTCTCCTTGCTCAGGGTGTTGCAATGTTTGCCCTTTAAGTCCTCTCTATTCTAAACCTCTGTGATGCTCTGAAAGAAACTGTCCTTGTTTGAGAGGATGATTGTATCCACCAAGCTGGGTCTTGGAATAGCCAATCATTGCCACCTGATTCACAGGCTCCGGCCTTGAAGGGTAAGTGTACCTGACAAAGGGGCAAGAAGGCTTTGGAGCACCCAGGACTTGTTCTGAAAAGTGGTCTAGGGAGGTTAGAGTGTGAAGCTCATGAACCAGCAGAAGAGGTGAATAAAAATGAAAATAGGACATCAGAAGATGAAAGATGGACAGGGACCACCAAAGACAAAATGTAGACTTAATTTATATCTATCCATGTATAGAAAATTGGACTTTTAAAAAGAGAATATATTTCTTATTTCTGATGACTGAGGAGGCTAAGGGTGCAGTTGGTCATAGAATAGCAGCTAAGTTACAGATCATACTGGGATAGTGAGTCAGCCCAAGCACTCAACTAGTGCCCCATACTCACTTATTGATTAGGATTCAATGAATGATCTTCACTAACTCAACTATTTGATTTTTCACCAAATAAGAGAACTTAAGAATTCTGATTTGAGTCTCTGCTTGTCCATGGCAAGCATAGAATTTTATACACAAGAGTGTGTCTCATGCAAACAGAATTATGGAAACAGAACTTAAAGAGGCTGATTACCTCTTGTGGAGCCTACCCTTGCCAGAAGGGGATTCAGAGATGACCAAAATCACCTCTTGCTTCCATCAAATATTTTGAGTAGGCTAATAATGAAAATCACTTCTCTCAGAGCTCGGTCTATCAAGCAAATAGCTAAAACCTCTCCCAGTGTGCTTTTTGTATCTTGAATTATAACAAAGTGAACATGACAATAAAATAACAATGATATTCCTAACCCGTAGAATTTTTGTTTGTTTATTTAACTGGGTAAAGGAAAGCTTTAGCTTGTTGTCTGGAGAGTCAGAGATTCATTCAGATTCAGCCCTTGAAAATTACTGTTTTGTCTCCCTAAACCTAGCCCTGCCAAAAATTTCATTGTGCAAATTGAATTCTCTTTTTTCTCCTCACTTCTCAGTTTGGATTTCAATAGAATTTCTTTCCCTGAGGGAAAGAGAGGGAAGGGTCAGAATATAAGCTCTGGAAGCTTAAATCCTAAAGACAGGTGAAATATTCCATCAAGTTAAACTTGCCTAAAGGCTGATCTGTTGCTGCATGTATAACTCCTTTAGCAAATCTCTCACAGACAAATAGGACAAATTAGGCCAAGGAAGGATTCAGGCATTATTTCACTCAGAACCATATAAGTTGGGTCTACTTGGTACCAAAAAGATGGTCATATTAGGGACCCAAAGTCTACCATCAAACTAGCTGTTTAACATAATGTAGACAAAATAAACTGCACAATGACTGACTAAAAATTTAATTTTCTGCTCTGTAATCTTAATATAAATCTGTTCACCCTAATATCATTTTCAGGAGGAAGATAATATATTTTTTAAAAATTGTATCCTAAAAATATTGTGAAACCAAAGAAGGGATTACTGATAACACGCAGCCTTTGAAAACTTATCTGGGACAACTTCATGTGAAAACATCCGTTTGACAGGATGTAAAGGAAACCCCCAAACCCTTGACGTCATCAGATTGTTGATGCTATGTTCATGCACCACAGTGTCGCCTCAACCAGCCAGGCAGTAATCCAAACTTCCTTATTTTTCTTCCTACAAATAAAAGAAAAATGTTTTCTCTGATGATTATTGGTTTAGTTATCAGCTCTCTAGTTCTGTTTGTAAAAAGACTATGGTTAAGATAGCTTTTTGTTCTGATCTGATTTACACTTCATGACAGGAAGAATTCAAGGGTTAAAGTTCTCGTGAGAGGAAAAAGAGATTAGAGGCAGAGTTAGAGAGAGAGAAGATATATAGATCAGGCCTGAGAGATGCCAGACCATCTTCAAGCAGCAGAGGATTCCATCTGAGCCCCATCTCTCTACTCAAGGGTTGGATCTTAGTCCTAGTCCTGTGGCCAACTTTATCAACCCTTCATCCCCCTGCCTTAATCTCCTTCAGAGATAGTGTCCTTCCAAAGCCCTCGGGTATGTTCATTCCAGCACGTAGAAGCCTGAGTTACAAGCCCAGACACCAACCTCAGTTCAGGCTCTGTCAGAGTCAGACCCAACTTGGACAGCTGGTGTATTAGCATAAAAATAAGAAGGCAAGAGTCCTGAGTACCTTGCTGGGCAAATAATTCATTTCAGTTAAATAAATATTGATAGAGCATCTACCACGTGTAGAGCTGGAGAACTTGAGCCCACAGCCTGTGATCCCAAAGTTCACCATTATTTCTTCTATACCACACAGCCGAGGCTAAACTGCTAAGGCCCCACCTCTACCCTAAAATAACGCTGGATGCTCAAGTGGTAATAACCCTGAGGTTTGAATAAAATATTATTTCAGCCTGTATGTTTTTCATCACAAATGTTCCCAATCAACTCCCTCAGTCATTGGAAACCCAAATGTGGTCACTGGTGAAGTAGGTCCTAACAGGTCTATAAGAACAGGTGTTATCAGAGTGTCTGCACAGTAGTGCCTGTACTCAGCAGCTGTAGAGCTGAAATTGCAAAGGATCAAGGAGATCTTGGGTACTCAGGAAGGAAAGAGCAACTGTAGACTTTCTTCCACCAAAAAGAACATCAGGAAAGGAAGAATAGACCTGTTTGAAGAAATGTCACAGTTAGGACTTCCCTGGTGGTCCAGTGGTTAAGAATCTGCCTGCCAATCTAAGGAACATGGGTTCAATCCCTGGCCTAGGTAGATTCCACCTGCTACAGGGCAACTAAGCCTGAGTACCACAGCTACTGAGCCTGCACTGTAGAGCCCGCGAGCCACAACTACTGAAACCCACGTGTCCTAGAGCCCGTGTTGTGCAACAAGAGAAGTCACTGCAATGAGAAACCCACACACTGCAACTAGAGAGTAGCCCCTGCTTACTGTAACTAGAGAAAGCCCCCCCTCCCACAGCAACAAAGAGCCAGCACAGCCAAAAATAGGTAAATAAATAAAGTATATATATGTGTGTGTGTGTGTGTGTGTGTGTGTATAGGAAACATCATAGTTTTGCTTTCTATTGTGTTAGTTTGCTTTTAAGAATTGAAAGATATAAGCATGCATATAGGCTAAGAAAAAGAATTTTGAGGAGAGGAAAGGGTAAAGTTGCAAAAGAGCTGGAATGATTGATGGAAATAATAATAGTAAATGTACTGTAATAAGAGAATTACTACGAAAAGCGTTGCTCTCAGAGCTTGACATATTTAAGTGAACTTAATTCATTCCAAAATTTTATAAGAAACTTGCTGGTATTATTCTGATTTCACAGATTAGAAAATAAGACCTATCTTAAACAGTGTCAAGTTGTAAGACTTGGGTTTGAACCTAACCAATCAGGCTCCAGAGTCCACACTTTTAATGGTTGTGCAAATCCGCTTTTCTAGAGAAAGTTTTTAGGTAGCATGAGGTGAACTAATGATAGCCTAGCAGAAGGAGACAAGGAGAGGCTAGGGAAAGAGCTAGACATTTAGAGGCATAGGAGAGAAAAGTTGAGGACTTTAACATTGAATGGCTAGGCTGATTCTTACTGCCAAGTCTGCTAAGTCACTTCAGTCGTGTCTGACTCTATGCGACCCCATAGACGGCAGCCCACCAGGCTCCCCCATCCCTGGGATTCTCCAGGCAAGAACGCTGGAGTGGGTTGCCATTTCCTTCTCCAATGCATGAAAGTGAAAAGTGAAAGTGAAGTCGCTCAGTCGTGTCCAACCCTCAGCGACCCCATGGACTGCAGCCTTCCAGGCTTCTCCGTCCATGGGATTTTCCAGGCTGATTCTTAAGGTCCCTTTTATTCAAAATCATGCTGTCAGCATAAACACATCAAAGGAAATTACCCCCTCACTTACTATGACATAGTAATTCATTTTCCAATTAATTTAACAGGTACAATTATTTAAACAATTGTGTGAAAACCTGTGACAGGGCCACAAATCTATAGAACTTATATATATTCTGTTTCTACCTGTTCTGATTCACACATACCTATCATTGGACATCCTAGGGAGGGACATTCATGTCCTGGGATCTACCTTGAGATTGTTCAATTTGGATTCTGATGTTTCTTGTAGAGAGGATCAAAGCTGTTGACGCAATGGACTCCAAAAATTCTGAAAGTATGCTCAATGTTTTCATTGGAGAGGTGAAATAGAAGGTATTGATTCATCATGGAATGTGGCAGAATATGGTCACAGCTTTGAGAGACACTAAATCTTGAGAACACAATTCCAGAATATTTTAAGAAGGAAGCTGGCATGGAATATCCAGCACTAAATGATGTGTTTCAAACAAGTGCTAGAGGAATTCAGAAAAGATAGCTAAGAAAGTAGTAATTAACATTTATTGAGCTCTTTTTATATCCTTTAGGTATGATGGTAAATCAGTGCAAAAAAAAAAAAAAAAAAACTTGTAGCATTTGCCAGTTTCCTTAGTGTAAATACTCCCATCACAGCCAATTTCAAGCTACCAAACACCTCACAGAATTCTTGAACATCTTTCAGTCAGTTCTAGAGGGCCAGGAGAAACTGGCTCGAGCACAACCTGGTTTTGTTATCCCATCTCATCCTCACAACAAGCTGTTAAGGAGTGTACCATTATTAGCTCCAGTGCACATACTAGGAAAAATACTCAGAGGTTTAATAATTTGCACAGGTGCACAGAGCCAGAGCAAGGCAGAACTGAGGGAAGCTCAGACTGTATGGCTCTAACAACGTCTGACCGTAGGCCTACTGTTTCTTTACTGAAAAACAGAGATTCAAGATGGTAATGATTGCCAATCGGTAACCAATTTCCACCTTGATTCACTTCTATTACAGATAGATTTTCTGAGACCCCTTGGGGACTTACTTTAGATTTCTAGGTTTTTACTCTTCAGTAGAGAATCTCTGTGCAAAAGCCCATAAGTGTATATTTTACTTAGTATTTGAAAAGTATTCTAGCCCTATGCTACCAAAGGATGGCCCAACTACCAGCATCATCTGGGTACTTGCTAGAAATACAGAATTTCTGGCTCCTACCCAGATCTCTCAATTGGGATCTATAATCTTAGGACAACTCCCAGGTGATATGTGTGCCTGTTAAAATTCAAGAAGCTTTACCTACAGGATCATACCAGGGCTCTCATCTACCAAGAGAGTCTCATATTGTATGATGTTCTTCTTGCAGTTGGCAGGGACTGGCACGGTTATAGCAATGCACTTGATCTTGTCCTGTCCCCTTTGTGGCTGCAGCGTCTGGTCACAAAACGGAGAGACTCCACAGAGTGAGACTTTGGCCTCATTAGCAACATTTCTAAGCAAACAGCTACAGGTTTCTCTTCCATTAACCTGCTTAGTAACCTCAAATTTTGTTTTTCTAACTCTACAAGAAACTTTGGAGAGCCAAGTTCAACTAGATGTCTCACAAGGATTTCCTCTCAGAAAAATTAATGCAAAGAAAAATATCTTCTAAACACTCCAGAGTCTGCCAGGAAGGGGAGGAGGGGAGCAGTTAAGATTGCTGAAGCCAGGCTGCCTATGACTTGCCAATTTAATTCAAACCATAAGGCTTCATTTGAACTTGGCCAATAATTCATGAGTTGAAAATAGAAGGAAAGAATATGTGGCCAAAGTTAGAACTTTTTAAAAATACTTTTGAGATGTTCAGCATGTTCACATCCACAGATATTTAAAGGCAAAGTGAGTTGGGTTTGTATTAGATTTTATTTTCTGTATTTTCCCAAATTCATTACATTACTGGGGGAATAGCCACAATCCAAATGCAACTGAATGTAAATCCTCAATCTTTCCAGTTGAGATGGAATCTAAAATTGAAATAAATACAATTCAGAGAAAGAAGCATTTCAAAAATATATATTCTAGATTTCAAAAGACCAAAATTATTCTAATGTGTGAACACCTATGGTAATAATAGCAATGGCTACCAGCCAGTACTAGCTTAAATACATCTAACTGGAATAACAAGGTGAACAACTCCTTTACATTTTTCATCTGGGCAAGGTAAGCTAGCAAACCTGTCTGTTAAAGAGCAGAGGAGCAGCGTTAGTCAATAGGAAAGAGGGGTAAAAGGAAGAACATTCTTTCTGCCCATATCTCTGTCAGTCATTCAGAGATATTTCCCCAGCCTTCTGGTGACCAAGAAAAACACCCAAGCCCCCTGAAATGCCAGGAAGCCACAGAAGAGCCCTTCTAAATCATCCCTGAACTGAAAGTTTCTCATAAATGGGGATCTCATCTCTATTTTGGTCACCACTATGTCCCCAGCACCAAGACCATTGTCTGCTACACAGTTCAGTTCAGTCGCTCAGTCGTGTCCGGCTCTTTGTGACCCCATGAATTGCAGTACACCAGGCCTCCCTGTCCATCACCAACTCCCAGAGTTCACCCAAACTCATGTGCAATGAGTCCGTGATGCCATCCAGCCATCTCATCCTCTGTCATCCCCTTCTCCTCCTCCCCCCCCCCCTCCCCCCCCCCCCCCCCAGC
>SJYT01007013.1:31118-76362 GCA_006410635.1 Cephalophus harveyi | reverse complement strand
CCCCCCCCCATCCCTCCCAGCATCAGAGTCTTTTCCAATGAGTCAACACTTCATGTGAAGTGGCCTAAGTATTGGAGTTTCAGCCTCAGCATCAGTCCTTCCAATGAACACCCGGGACTGGTCTCCTTTAGGATGAACTGGTTGGATCTCCTTGCAGTCCAAGGGATTCTCAAGAGTCTTCTCCAACACCACAGTTCAAAAGCATCAATTCTTTGGCGCTCAGCTTTCTTCACAGTCCAACTCTCACGTCCATACATGACCACTGGAAAAATCATAGCCTTGACTAGATGGACCTTTGTTGGCCAAGTAATATATCTACTTTTGAATATGCTATCTAGGTTGGTCATAACTTTCCTTCCAAGCAGTAAGCATCTTTTAATTTCATGGCTGCAATCACCATCTGCAGTGATCTTGGAGCCAAAAAAAATAAAGTCTGACACTGTTTCCACTGTTTCCCCATCTATTTGCCATGAAGTGATGGGACTAGATGCCATGATCTTCATTTTCTGAATGTTGAGCTTTAAGCCAACTTTTTCACTCTCCTCTATCACTTTCATCAAGAAGCTTTTTAGTTCCTCTTCACTTTCTGCCATAAGCGTGGTGTCATCTGCCTATCTGAGGTTATTGATATTTCTCCTGGCAATCTTGATTCCAGCTTGTGCTTCTCCACAGTTAGTGTTCATTAAATATTTATCATATAATTGATGAATAAATAAAGTCATTGCTACAGATTAACTTGAGCATGCTAGAAATGCCCGATACTCACCAAATTCCCATCATGTGCATGAGAAGAAAAGATATTAGTAGTTTGGAAACTAAAAATAAAAGGAAAACATAGGACAAATCCAGAGATGGGGTGTCTGCACTACCCAGGAATGGGACTATGCTGACTGGATAGGGGGGAGAGAGAGAAATACTGACTCTGCAGACAGAGGCTTCCATCACTTACTTCACCATTTTGCCAAAAGTTGGGTTTGTCCATTTGGGCACTTAACATTTAGTGTTTAGCAAAGCAGTATCTGGTACTGGCTACTGACTGTGTGCTTAGCATTGTTTTGGCGCTGTGAGAGAAGACCTGTCTTTCAACTGCCTTCTGGGAAAGTAGAACTTAGTTGAGAGTGTAAAACTAACCTGATTATATCACAAACAAATATCAGTCAGAGAGGCGTCCATAGGTAATTTTTGACTGAGTGCTAAATAGGGTAATGTTGAAATTTTCCAAGTCTTTTTCTCGGACAATTTCAACCTTACCCTATTTGTAATTAGAGAATATTCTCTTTGTAATTAGAGAATATTTTGAGTTCTTGATATGATGAATCCTTGACACATAGTAAGTGTTAAATGTTTGTTTGGAGTAGTAAAACCAAAGCAATATGAGAATTGTCCTAAGGATAACACACACTCATATTTTATATGCAGTATATTTTACAGGGAGAGAGTTCACACTGATGTTTCATTATATGAGAACTGGGTATAGTTGGAAATCTAAAGTAATAGGCATCCTCAGTTTTTAATAGCGTTCTTCCAGGATTTTAGAAAAAATAGAGTTCAGAGTAAAACAGTGGAATTCTTAAGTATATGGGCTTTCTTGTTGTTTAGTCACTTAAGTCGTGTCTGACTCTTTTACAACCCTATGGGCTTAGCCCACCAGGCTCCTTCTGTCTATACGATTTCCCAGGCAAGAGTACTGGATTAGGTTGCCATTTCTTTCTCCAGGAGATCTTCTTGAGCCAGGGGTCGAACCTGCATCTCCTGCATTGACAGGTGGGTTCTTTACCACTGCGCCACCAGGGAACCCCATATGGACTTGCTTATTAATAGAATAGGCCTGAATTAGCTTATGAACAGTATCCACTGATTTTAAAGGAACAGATTTAAAAGTGCTTTATAAAGTACTCGACTCCAAGGACAGCATCAAGGACTCCTTTATCATGTGGTCCACTGTTCTTCTCCACAGTTGAGAATATTCTTGAGCAGCCACTGCTTCTTCATCCCCAACTGTGCTGTCATAGAAGCATTCAATCAAGGATCAGGTCGGGGAGCTTCAAGGTGAGAAGGAGGTGAGGGGCTAGAAGTGGCAAGAAGAAATATATCACTAAGGAGAAACTCCATTTCCACAGAGACCTAAGCTAAGGCAGCCTGTGTACGCATGCGTACATGCATGCGTGCATGCTCAGTCAATTCAGTCGTGTCAGACTTTACAACCCCAAGGACTGCAGCCCGCCAGGCTCCTCTGTCCATGGGATGGATTCTCCAGGCAAGAATACTTGAGTGGGTTGCTGTGCCCTCCTCCAGGGGGTCTTCCCAACCCAGGGATCGAACCCACGTTCTTTACCACTGAGCCACCAGGGAAGCCCAAGGCAGCCTGTAGATTGATAAAAAAGAAAGGTGATGCTTGAAAGGTGGGTGATTGACTCCTGGGCTGCATAATAGTGATGGTAACAATGAAAATGATGATACTGGCTTCTCTGGGCTCTTCAGTCTTCCACGATCTTCAGTATGGCCATGCTTCCTTTCCTCCTTCTCTACCCTCTTTCAAGTTGTGGCCCATCAGTCCTGCTGACAATAAGAAATATGGCTGAGCCAGTCAGCTAACCAGACTTTCCTAAAGATTCTTCCAAGATCCTGTAAAATAGCACAGGCCAATAGAAATAAAGTACAGGCCATATGTGTAATATTAATTTTCCTAGTAAATATATTCATAAAGTAAAAAGAAGGTAAAATTAATTTTAGTGATTTATTGTATTTAACCCAATATGTCTAAAATATTATTGTCATAGTATGTAATTAATCACTGACTCAATGGACATAAATTTGAGCCAGCTCTTGGAGACAGTGGAGGACAGAGGAGCCTGGGGTGCTGCAGTCCATGCGGTCATCCATACAACAACCCTATGAGATAAATATTTTTTACCCTCATTCATAACTGTGGTTAAGTAATTTGCTCAGTATCACAAAGCTAGAAATGTGCTGAGCTGGAACTTAAACTCAGGACTGTCTGATGCCCAGGCCTGTCACTGCCTGCATGCTGCCATTATAGCTCCCACTTCCTTAACGTGAGCTCATCCCAGTAAAGGCTCTGGTTTCACCTGAATAAAATGTGGAAATACCTGAAACCTCTCTGGAAGTTCGCCCTCAGTTTACAACACTATCAGAATATTATTGAAACATGGCAGCACATCTGAAATTCACAAATACATGTGTTTTTGTTTACACAGGAAAATGTCAAGGTTATCAGAAGAACTCACCAGAAAGTTCTTAGGAAGAAAGTACTCCAATATGCAATGGTTAATTGAGTTCTAATGCAACATTGTCAATGAACAACAAATCATCGACTTTGGCAAGGGAAGTCCACCAACGAAGTCCTGCATTCACTAAATATTTATTAGTCCTCCCTTGTGCCTCATTCATCTGGGCTGGGGTCACACAGTGGACAGAGTAGACAAGAGTCTTTATGAAGTTTATCCTCTCCTGGAGAAATGTCTTAATCTAAGTTTTCCCAGAAGAAGATCCTGAGACAATGATTCCAATGCAAGTGGCTTATTGAGAAATACAAGAAATATGAGAAGGAAAGGTGGATGGGTGGATGTCATGCAGGAAGGGAATGGCAGCCCACAAAAAGAATGTTATTAAATTAGTTATTGCAGGTGGCAGCAGAGCTTAATCCGTAAAGGGAAATGTTGGGAAATGGTGTGAAACAGCACATGTCAGAATCATTACATCTAAAAGCAAAGCAGTTAGAGCTTATAGACCAGCTCCCAAGAGTCAGTCACTGGTTGAGGGCTGCTGTGGGCTGGGGGAGGGAATGAATAGCTCCCTGGCATTTCTGGCCTAACCCCCAGAGCTGGTAAAGTGGCCTTCAGCCTTCTGGAAAAATACCCTCAGGCCAGGATGTAGACTCAGGCGTTTGAAAGTCCACTAAAGCACGCTGAGAAGTCTGGGGAAAGACAGCTGAGGGATACAGATAATGAAGACATAATGAAATGCACAGTAGTTACAGATAGTGACAGTCACAGAAGGGAAAATGAAGACATTTTATTAACTGCAATTGGAGTTGGGCAAGGAGTCAGCTTACACAGAATTAAGAGTTTGGGTAAGGCCTCTCTGAGCTGAGACCTGGATGGTAGGAAGAAACCATCGTGGTAAGAGTCAAAGGAAGAGAAATTTAAACCAAACTTATGCAAAGTGTGAGCCACCACTGGTGCGACTTGGCTTGTCACCAGTTCAACACAAGATACGCTAAAAAATTGAGAGTACTTATAACCATAACCATTTAGAAATAGCTGTAGCAATTAAACATTGCCACACCTCCAAGCCTGCGGTAAGGGGCTTGTCTCCATGATCGTGGTGTAAACCATTTTGGGTGCTCTCACAATGGTATGAAAAGTCACACTCAGTAGGATAGTGGTAAATACATGATATTTTAAGGTTAGTTTGTTAACTACTATCTAAATGTGTATACAAATCTAAGAAAAATAAGCATGCATTTATTTTTCTTTCTTTCTTCTCTGGCAACTATCTGTTTGTTTTCTGTATCTATGAGTCTCTGTTTTATTATGTTTGTTCATTTGTTTTTGTTTTTTAGATCCCACTTGTAAGTGAAATCAATATAGTATTTGTCTACCTCTGTATGACTTATTCAACTTAGCACAGTACCCTCCCAGTCCATCATGCTCTCTCTAATGACAAGAGTTCATTTTCTATGGCTAAGTAATATTTCATTCTGCATCTATATCTTCTTTACCCATCCACCTATTGATGGACACTTAGGTAGTTCTATATCTTGGCTATGCAGTGAACACAGGGGTGCATGTATCTTTTCAAATTAGTGTGGTTTTTTCCTTCAGATAAATACTCAAGAGTGAAATTGCTAGATTATATGGCAGTCCATGGGGTTGCAAAGAGTCGGACACGACTGAGTGACTGAACTGAACTGAAGTGATGGTAGCTCTATTTTTAATTTTCAAGGAATCGCCATACTGTTTTCCACAGTGGCTATATCAATTAACCTTCCCACCAATAGTGCACAAGATTTTCCTTTCTTACACATACTCACCAACATTTGTTACTTACTGCCCTTTGAGTAATAGTAATTCTGACAGATGTGAGGTGATATCTCATTGTGGTTTTCACTTGCATTTCTCTGATGATTAGTTATATTAAACACCTTCATGTGACAGTAGATCATCTGTATGTCTTCTTTGGAAAAATGTCTGTTCAGATCCTCTGCCATTTTTAAGTTATTTGATTTTTTTAAATGTTAAGTTGTATGAGTTCTTTGAATATTTTGGAAATTAATCACTTAGATATATTTTTTGCAAGTATCTTCTCCCATACAGTGGGATAACCTTTTCCTTTTTTGATAGTTTCCTTCACTGTGCAAAAGATTTTTAGTTTGTATAGTCCCATTTGTTTGATTTTACTTTGGTTTCTTTTGCCTGAAGAGAGAGAGCTAAAAAAGTATTACTATGACCTTTATCAAAGAGAGTACTACCTATGTTTTCTTCACACTTATTTATTTTTAAAACTTGCTATTTTCATTCATTTGAATTTTTACAAGTGTGTTTTAAAACATTTTAGGATAACATTAGTATTTAAATTACAGAAATGTATTTTATATTGCTTATTCTTTGAGGTTTGTTGAGATATGACTTAGCAATATTCACCCTATTGAAATGTTTATTTCTCTGAGTTTGTGAAGTGAATAGAGAGTGTATAACCATCTCCATAATTAAGATAGAGAGTATTTCTATCACTGCAAAAGTTTTTTCTGGTCCCTTTGTACTTTTTTCCCTCCCATATGGAAAACACTCCTCTAATTTCTATTTTCTTTGTATCTTTTACAAGGATTCCTTATAAGTGGATATATGCAGAATGTAGTGTTTTGAATCAGGCTTCATTCACTCAGTCAAGTGCATTTAAGAGTCCCTCATTCTTTGCATGTATGAGGACTTAATTCCTTTTCATTGCTGAGTAGTATTCCAGGATATAGGTGTACCACAGCTTGTTCATTCATTTACTGGTTGTTGAATGTTTGAGCTGTTTCCAGTTTCGGGTGAAAATAAAGTGCTATAAACATATATATATTTGTGAAGACATATGTTTTCATTTTTCTTAAGTAAATGCCAGGAACTTGAATTTCTGGGCCATATTTATCTTTACTTTTTAAGAAACAATCAAACTGTTTTCTAAAATGTCTGGGTTATTTTGCATTCCCATCAGCAATGTGTCACAGTTCTAGCATCCTCACCAGCAAACAGTATGTTTTTAGCTTTTCAAAGACATTCCAGTAAGTGTGTAGTAGTATTTCATTGTGATTTTGATTTAGCCTTTCCTAATGAGCAATAATGCTGAGCATGTTTTCATATACTTACTTGCCATTTATATATTTTCTTTGTTCACATCTTTGTTCTTTTTAAAATTAGGGGTTTTTATTACTAAGTTTTGAGAGTTCTTTGTGTATTATGGATGAAGTGAAGTGAAGTGTTAGTCATTCAATCTTGTCTGACTCTTTGCAACCACATGAAGTGTAGCCCGCCAGGCTCCTCCGTCCATGGGATTCTCCAGGCAAGAATACTAGAGTGGGTTGCCATTCCATTCTCCAGGGAATCTTCCTGACCCAAGTATTGAACCCAAGTCTCCTGCATTGCACGCAGATTCTTTACCCACTGAGCCACTAGGGAAGCCCATATTCTGGACACAAATCCTTTATTAGATATGTTTTATAAATATTTTCTTCCTGTCTGTTTTGTCTTTTCATTTTCTCACCTGCATCTCTTAAAGAACAAAAGTTTTTAATTATGACGAAATTTAATCACAGTGGCTGCTGTGATTGAGGAAATGATTTTTTTTAATTTCATTTAATTTTAATCAAACTTAAAAAGTCATATGCAGATAGTGACTATCATATTGGATGGCACAGCATATTAATGACTAAATGTACTTTCAGTGAACAATGTGTACATTTTAAAAATTCTTTTATTATTCCTTGTTTGGATTACATTTATTGATATAACTTTATGCCTGTTGAATCTAATAATAAAGATTGGGACTTGCCTTCTATAAATAATTTTTTCTTTTTAAATTATTTTTTATCATATTTTATTAAAGCACCAGTTTCATATGCTTTGAAAATTTAAAAACCTGATTCTTTACCACACCCCTTCATAGGCCACAGCCTTATCATGGTGAAGGGGCTTGAGTAACTCAGTGAAGCTATAAGCCATGCTATGCAGGACCACCCAAGACAGAAGGGTCATAGTGAAGAGTTCTGACCAAAAAAAGTCCCTTGGACTGCAAGGAGATAAAACAGTCAATCCTGAAGGAAATTAACCCTGACTATTCATTGGAAGGAGTGATGCTCAAGCTGAAGCTCCTTTGGCCACCTAATGCGAAGAGCCAACTCATCTGAAAAGACCCTGATGCTAGGAAAGATTGAAGGCAAAAGGAGAAGGGGGCAACAGAGGAGAAGTTGGTTAGACAGCATCTCTGATTCACTGGGCATGAGTTTGGGCAAACTCTGGAAGATAGTGAAGGGAGCTTGGCATGTTGCTGTCCATGGGGTAGCAAAGTTGGACATGACTTAGCTACTGAACAGCAGCAACCTTTACCATAGGTAGTCAGAGAAGCTCTGAACTAGAGAGATATTGTACATAGGCAAGGCCTGTCTTCCTGGCGAGGGTATTCCTCATCGTCAGTCCACCAAGTGGCATGCTGAAGGAGGAAGTGACAAATGGGGTGAAGGAATGAAAGACTACTTTAGAAAATGTGGTCAGAGAAAGCCTTGATGTAACAGTGACATTTGAACTGGGGGAAAAGCATTCCAAGTGAAGGGAAAAAATAGCAAAGTTTTGGGAGTTTGGGAAAGGGCATGGCATGACCCAGGAATGGAAGGGAGACCAGTGTGGCCGGATGTGAGAACAGAGGGAGGGTGGTGAGAGACGATCTGGAAGGGAGCGCAGAGCCAGATTTTGCACAGTCATACAGACCTCCTCTTTTCCCTCCTCCGTTAGAGATAAGGGTAAGTGAATCACAGGCACCCGATATCTGTGAAAAGTGTGTGAATATGTCTGAATAATGGCCTTATTCAAAACACACTTGACAAAAAAACAACCAAATGTTATTTTACACTTGGCTCTGGTTGTACAGAAAAAAATCATCTCTATGTTTGCAGCCTGAGAAGCGGACTGAGCAACAAGAACTCTCACAGGAAGCTAGGGGGTGGGGTACCCACACCACAGATTAAGACAGGCTTAAAAAGTTATATAATTTGCCCAAATCACACGGCTAACAAAAAACAAACTCGTGTCCTTTCTACTCTGATACTTTTCTTCAAAATTAGCCCCAAACAGCCCTTTTACAAACATGGAATTGTCTGTATTTTCTTTTGGTTTTGGTGATGATATAAATGGGCACAGAAATATCATGTTATAGAGATTTGCACCCATTTTGGGAAGCCCTCTTCTGTGTTAGTTTCTTGAAGCTGCTGTAACAAATTGGCACAAACTTGGTGGCTGAGAATGTAGAAATCTATTTTCTCACAGGTCTAGAGACCAGAAGTTCAAAATCAAGGTGTCCACAGCACCATACTATCTCGGAAGTCTCTAGGGGGCAATCTGTTCCTGTCTCTTTCAGCTTCTATGGTTTCAAGAGTACCTTCTGGGCCTGTGGCTGCATCACTGCCATCGCTGGTCACATGACTTCACTGTGTTTGTCTCTTCTAGGGGCAACTGTTGTTGAATTTAGGGCCCACTCAGATAATCTAGGAATTCCCAGGTGGTGCTATTGGTAAAGAACCCACCTGCCAATGCAGGAGATGTAAGAGACAAGGGTTCAGTTCCAGGGTTGGGATGATTCCCTGGAGGAAGGCTCAGCAACCCACTCCAGTATTCTTGCCTGAAGAATCTCATGGACAGAGGAGCCTGGCAGGCTACAATCCATAGGGTCACAAAGCATTGGACACAACTGAAGTGACTTAGCACACACAGATAATCTAAGATGAGTTCTCCTTGAGCTTCTTAACTTGATTACATAGGCAAAGACCCCTTTTGCAAATAAGGTCACATTCATAGGTTCTGAAAATTAAGAAGCAAATGCATCTTTGTGGTGGGGGCATCGTTGAACCCACCGTACCCTCCCTGTGCCTCAGCCTGAAAATTCTTGCCAAGCAGCCAGAGAGATTCGTCAGACTCAGTTCACTTCTCTTCTCCCAGGGATCTCTGGTCTACATTGCCTGTTGTCTGAAAAATATCATTTCAAATATTTTGGTTAGTTTTCTAATTCTTTGAACTGGAGAGTAAATCCAATCCCTATTCTTGCAGTGTAGCCAGCAGCAGAAGCTACACCCAAAGTGAAGTTCATCGAGCCTGGAGAACTTTCCTATCTTGCTTACAGCTGCATCATCAGTGCCTGTCAAAATAACTGGAGTGTAGTAATCTTTCCATAGCCATTGATGAGTTAATGAACAAATGAATTAAAAGGAAGTTAATCTAAGTCCTTAATCTTTTTAGTATTTGGGACCAAGCAGCCACAACTCCTTTTACTTCAGTCAGTTGGGTGAGTTTAGGCCATCTCTCCTTAGCAGAATATCCACTAGCTAAAGCCAGATTGTCTTCACCAATTCACTTTCCAGTCTCCAAAGTCTGACTTTCACATTTAATGCAAAAAAAAAAAAAAAAAACACAGCACTGGGAATTTAAGAAATGCATCTATGGAGCATATTTTGGGTAATGATTTATAAGAAGCAGGTTTTGCCTGCATTTTAAATAAAATGAACACAGGGCATTTGTTGGGGGAAGGCTGATATGAGGAAGGTGAGTTAGTCATAGTATTGTCACAGGGAACTGAGGCCAGACACTGTGTTGATGGGGAAAATGTGAGAGGCAAGAGATAAGAAAGAAGTTTGTGTACTGAAGAAAACTGTTGGTTTCTGCTTTTATTTTTATAGTCACACACTAATTAAAAATTTTAAATTATTATCATAATCAACAGCATTTGCAAGAGCATCTTCTATGTGACTGTTGGACTTCTCCAAATATCTGATTGTCTTGAATGTAGAGCTTTGTTTTTAATTTATTTATCAGATTTTTAATAACAAATATAAAATAATAGGCTTATTATGATAAGCCTAAAAATACAGAGGTAGAGAAAGAACAAGTTAGAAATCTCCTACTGCAAGTGCAATCCCCTGAAAGTGAAATTCACTCAGTCGTGTCTGACTCTTTGTGATGCTATGGACTATATAATCCATGGAATTCTCTAGGCCAGAATACTGGAGTGAATAGCTGTTGCCTTCTCCAGGAAATCTTCCCAACCCAGGGATCGAATCCAGGTCTCCCACATTGCAGGCGGATTCTTTACCAGCTGAGCCACCAGGGAAGCCCAAGAATACTGCAGTGGGTAGCCTATCTCTTCTTCAGGGTAGCTTCCTGACCCAGGAATTGAACCAGGGTCTCCTACATTGCAGGTGGATTCCTTACCAGCTGAGCTACCGGGGAAGCTCCTGAGGGAACCAATATGAATGGTATATCTTCATACACCTTCCTCTGTTCCTATGAACATACATAAACATATTTATATATACAGTAGGTGGTTGCTGGTTTAATAAAAATGTAAACAAATGAAGTATATAACTTTTTCCACTTGTTAATAGAATCATCCTACCAAATAAATTCATATAGATTTACTTCAGAGTTTTAAATCTAGAGTATGAATTTGTTACCATTTATTCAAGCTGCTCCTCAACTGATACACATTCAGGTGATTTTGAGGCTTTTTTCCCCACCACGTATAATACTGCTCTAAACACCCTTGTGATAGCACACTGTTTTAATTTTATCGTCATGGATATCTGAGCCCTGAAATGCAACCTTTCAAATGCCACTTCCTTCTCCCATCCTCCCCGTCATTTGGAGAACAGAGTTGAAGGGAGACTAGAGATGAGTAGGGAAAGCCTGTAACGACTCCAAACAGCACATGGGCAGCAGCCTCCTGCTACAATATTTACGTGCTGTTCCATTCAGATGGCACGCTGCTCACATGACCCAAATGCAGTTCTCACTCCCCCAAGAACACAGCCGAATCCAGACTGCATTGGCAGCTCTGCACATGCTCTGTTTGGCCCTGTGAATCCTCACTCACCCATTGAGATTTCTTTTGGTTTAAAGCAACACCCCAGCTGCTGAATCTCCGTGACCTTCAGTATTTTCCTGGCCCAGATCCAAGGCAGGTGGCCCTCCATGAACACTATTTTTCAGGGTTTGAGCTTTTTTTCTCTCTCTCTTTGTTGGGGGCTGGAGAGTGTATAATAACTTACACACGGGGATAGCTGATGAGTGAGACCATAAGGAGCAAGTCTTTTTCCTGTCAGGTATTAGAGGAATAACATTTACCTATTTTCATTATTTGCCTTGACAACGACCTGCAGCTCTAATGCACACTGAATTCTCAAACAGAGGGGTTGGCAGGGGCTGCTGTATCTGACTGTTGTGTTGACTGTAACGTGTGAGACGGTGTTTTCTCCTCTCTAGAGACCTGGATCCTTTTTGCCATTCTGATGGTAGATGATGAGACAGGCAACCATGGATTTCAGTACTCCATCTGTGTTTGATCAACAAAAAGGTAAAAAACGCTGCTTTAACTCATCCTTTGGTTCTTTGCATCTTTAGTTTAATGTAGGGGTTTGCAGTTTATAGGGAGTGTGTGTGTGTGTGTGTGTGTGTGTGTGATGTGGAAAGAGGATTTCACATAGCAAACAAACCTGTTCTAAATGTTCACTTCTCATTTGATAAGCATTAAAAAGGGAAAAACAAGCTTATGGTCTGTTAGTCTCGTTAAAGTGCCCCTACCTACAAATTTTTAGAATTGGGTTTCAGGCGCACCAGTTATTTCAGGTAGTACCATCTTTATTCTCATTAGCTTTTTGTTCAGATCTTTAAAAATACATACATTATAATAAGTAACATAAAAAGAAAAAATCATATATATATTTCAGTCTACTAACCCAATATTGCATTGCTATAGTTTTGTAAATATCTCTTGGTTTGCCATAGATGTTACCCAAATTTATCTTGCTGCTGATGCATTATCTCCTCTGAGGTTGTGTAATGACTTATCACTATGTTATTATTTGCAGTGAAAGGATATATCTTTCTGATTCCCAGTTTCCAATGTGGAGGTAATTTTCCACATGAAAAAAATTACTGTGAAATTCACCTATTCTTATTTAAAAACATGTATTCAGTGATACAGTTTATGCATGTACATTCTGCATATGAAGTTTGTGTGTGTGTGTGTGTATATATATATATATATACACCTATGTGTAATCATGCACCTTCTCTTTGTAAGTACAGGAAATTTCCATTCTCTAAGTGTAATAAATATTTTTAGAAGATTTTTAAAAAATATCTGATACCTAAACCACTTTCAATAACATCTGAGTATTCCTCAGAATGCTAAGATCCTTTGATTATTTAATTGTTTTGGCTATACCATGAAAATGGTGGTCCATGAAAGACTCATTAAGAAAATTCCTTTTTTCCCCCTTTTCCTGCTCTAGGCCATAGTGTGTTTACTACCTATTCTTCAAGCTACATCTGGTTTCATGGATGAATTATTTTAGTTCAGTGCTTTGTCAAGTTACAGATTTACATTTAGATTTCTGAGTAATTGACTTATGCAGATGTTTGTGTATATCTTCAGAATGTGCCGATTCACACAGTATTTGGATATGAACACTGTAGACAGAGTGACTGTTACAGCTGTGCCCACTGCAGCCTTTCCCTTTGTTTGTACTACTGATGGCAATCAGCAAGAGTGAAAATACGCTGAAATCCAAAGACCTCAAACTGGCTAAAAAATGACATTATTGAATTGCGTAATCCAAATAGGAACACAATAGGTTTATTTATTAAGACTAATTTGAGGGAGCTAGAACTGAGTATGAAGAACTAATCCTTCATAATGAATTCATCTATTCCAGTATTGTGGTTCCTAACAAGACTGAGGCCAGAACACAGTTAAAATGTTAATTTATAATACTTATTTTCTTATAGCACCTTTCACGTGAGCAACTCATGACTATTTCTCCACCGTAGGCCTGATTCTCCCCCTTGTAAGCTAACTCTTTCCCTGTGACTTCCATCTTTATTTCTCAATCATTTTTCTCCAGAAGTGTTGTGGTATGGTGGAAATAGCACAGGCAGAATAGGTTGGAATTGTAGAACAACTACTTCTTACTGTGTGACCTTAGCAAGTTACCTGACCTCTCTGGGCCTTAATTGCCTCAGCAGTAACTTAGAAGAAATGATGCTTACCTAGCAAGGTTGTTGTGAGAATCTAAAATAATGTATAAAAAGCATCTGTCACTTTGCCTGATGTACATTAGGAAAAAATTGAAGTTTCTCATTCATGTCTGACTCTTTGTAATCCCATGGACTGTAGCCCACCAGGTTTCTCTGTCCATGGGATTTTCCAGGCAAGAGTACTGGAGAGGGTTGCCATTTCCTTCTCCAGGTGATATGCCTTAAGTACTTTCAAACTATGGCTGTTTTTGTTAGTAGTAGTATTATAATTAATATTTATAATTATTAAACCCTTAACTCACCTCTCTATCTCTGGTTCAAATTAAGCAGTCTTCAGGACAAATGAGGATTTAGTTAAGACCAGTTGACTAGATTACGTTAATTTTTTCTTTTTTTTTTAATCTCCAGGGTACCATTTAGAGCAGCCCGCAGAATTACAGTTAACTGAATGATAGCTAAATAGTTCTGCTATCATGTTAATCCTGTTATCATGTTAAAAATATATATCCTGTTATAAAAATATATATCCTGTTATCATATAATTCTGTTATCGTGTTAAAAACATGAAAGGTCATAACAGATTTAGACCTGCATAGATTCTAAATATTACATTGTTGGGCAAAACCGTGGTGAAATGACTTTCTCTTGAAAAGTTGAGTGTGGTTGGTGCTTTAGTAGAGGATTTTCCTGAAATTCCTGATATCTGGGGAATCAAAACCCTAGTGGCCACTGGCTTTACATGCAGATGTGGACAAAAGACATTACATCTGGAAAGATCTTAGAAGTCGTGTAAGACTGCTGCAACGACAGTGCCTTTATGGAACTGGCATTTATGTATAACTTTGTGTCCTGTTCTATTTTACCTTCAAAAGAAAAACATATCAAAAACCAAGGAAATCCATGATGTTCTCCACAAGTAGTTGACATTTGACTGCTTGTTTGAATTACATATGGAAACTCATTGACAGTGTGGGTTGTCCCTGGGGTTGGCTTGCTTTTTTATTTTGTTTTTATTTTTGATTTTGAGTAATTGCATCTTCTTTCAGCTGTTAACCATCAACAGTGCAAGGAGCTGGGGAGGAAATATTGCATTGCTGTTTGTAAGCTTTTTTATTATTTTTTATTATGATTATTAAAGACCTGACTTTCTTTTCTCATCACTATGAGATTACAGATCTATCTAGATGAAATATAACATTGAAAAAAAAAAAAAAACTTGGTCACATTTAAAAATCGCCTAGCCAGTTTTTGAAAATGCTTATGCCCAGATCCCATCACTGGATATTCCAATTTAACTGGTGAGGGACATGGCCTGGCAAAGCCCCCCAGGAAGTTCTAATGTACAACAAATATGGAGAAGCACTCATTTCATCTATCCTCCTAACTTCTCAGATGGGAAAAGTGAAGCACAAAGAAGTTAAAATGTGGGCCCGCTTATGAGAATGGCTCACAGCTAAGTAGTAATAGGGGGCTTCCCTGGTGGCTCAGTGGTAAAGATTCCGCCTGCAGTGTTGGAGACGCAGGAGACACGAGTTCAATCCCTGGGTCAGGAAGTCCCTGGAGGAGAAAATGGCAACCCACTCCAGTATTCTTGCCTGGAGAGTCCCATGGACAGAGGAGCCTGGCAAGCAACAGTCTATAGCATTGCAAAGAGTTGGACACGACTAAGTGAGTGAGTGATCCTCCAGGCTCCTTTGTTCATGGAATTCTCCAGGCAAGAACACTGGAGTGGGTTTCCATTTGCTTCTCCAGGACACGACTGAGCACCTGATCTATAAGTAACAAAGGGGACTGAGACCCCGGTGTTCACTATCCAGACAACAGACTACGCGGTTTCTTTTCCTGGGCAATCTCTGGTCTTAATAGCTACTTTGAGGTGGAGGTTGGGCTCAGGTAGCTTTGGCCTATGGTTGCCCAGAGAATGGTCAGCAATGAGTACTTGGAAAATACTAATGCATAATGACCTTTGGGTTTTCCAATTGGCTCTCGTGGTAAAGAACCCGACCTCCAATGCAGGAGATGTAAGAGACCTGGGTTTGATCCCTCACTGGGGAAGATCCCCTGGAGAAGGAAATGGCAACCTTCTTCAGTATTCCTGCCTGGAGAATCCCATGGAGAAAGGAGCCGGGCAGGTTACAGTCCATAGGGTCACAAAGAGTTGGACATGATTGGAGTGACTTAGCATGCACACATGCACAATGACCTTCAGAGCACAAATCAAAATCAGGAAGATATGGAGTCCTTCCAACTGCAGTTTTCTATTTTTCTCATTAGTTGAGGTAAATAAGACAATCCTATGCCTCTGATGCTGGGAGGGATTGGGGGCAGGAGGAGAAGGGGACGACAGAGGATGAGATGGCTGGATGGCATCACTGACTCAATGGACGTGAGTCTGAGTGAACTACGGGAGTTGGTGATGGACAGGGAGGCCTGACGTGCTGCGATTCATGGGGTCGCAAAGAGTCAGACACGACTGAACTGAACTGATGCCAGGGTCTTGGGAACAAATGGACATTTGTTCTAGTCCAGTCTCAATCTTCATCCCAGTTGCGAGAACTTGGACACACTGGTGATCTTCTGGTCTGTAAAATGTGGGTAGTGTACTACATTCACAAGGTGACTGGGAGGCTCAAAGATTGTGTCATCTGTCTGACCAAGGGGGTTCAGGCCACATCTCTGGCTTTCTCTGTGAAGCTGTGAGGAGGAAGCCTGGCTCTTCACAGCTCTCCACTCTGGCTTTGTACTTCTTACTCTCACCATGGCAACATCTCTCTGGTGCCACATGCTCCCAGCTGTCTTCCTTCTCAGAGCCCACATGCAAGGAAGGACCTGTAGTAAAAATCATTTACTACAGAACACAGAGACTCCTACTGAAGCTGAGACTTCAGTTATGTAACTGAAGACATTTGCATGAGGGCTCCGAGAGAAAATCGAGCTGAGAAGGGTGCTCCCAAGGGCCTCGCCCAGCCCAGCCCAGCCCTTCCTGGTTCTATGAGAAATGTTTGAGCACGGTGTTCACAGGGACCTGTCAGGGCAGTGGCCCACCCTCGCAGGTTTCTCTCTGGGAGAGTTGCTGAGAGAATGTGAGGAGGAGCTCAGCCCTCCAGCCCAGATTAGTGCAGAGCGTCCATGTTCTAGGGCTGCTGTAACAAATTACCACAAACTGGGAGGCTCCAAACAACTGACATGTAATCTCTCCCAGTCCTGGAGGCCAGAAGTATGAAATCAAGATGTCAGCAGGCAGTGTACCCCTTCTGGAGGCTCCAGGGAAGAATCCTTCCCTGCCTCCCCCAGCTTCTAACCTTTTGTGGCCTCATCACTGCAGTCTGCCTCACGTCTTCACGTGGCCTTTTCCTCTGTGTGTGCTTCTCAGAGCTCCCTCTGCCTGGCTCTTATAACAACACATGTGACTGCATTAGGACCCACCCAGATATGCCAGGATAAATATCTACTCTCAAGATCCTGAACTCAGGCTTTCAACATATGAGGTCATATCCCCTCTTTTGCCTTCTAAGGTAATATTCACAGGTCCCAGGGACTGAGACATGGAGATACCTTTAAGACCACCGATCAGCCTGCTTTATGGCATGAAAAGAGTATAGATTTCAAGTTCCTTCTCAGATGTATGCAGCCTCCTCGCTGGGTTTTTTGTAAAATCCATTCCTATTTAAGCTAGAAGAAAGTTTGGCATTTGGGAGATGGGGTAGAAAGAGTGTGAGATAAAATGGCAAAATTGAGATCCAAACCTAAACCTAAACCAAACTTCAAAACCCATCTTCTTTCTACTACAGTACTCTTCCTTGATCAACCATATATTTTAATGAAGAAGTAAGATATTAACAAAAATTAAAATTAATGAAGCCTATGTTTTTACAATCAAGCTATTATCCCATTGTATTGTGGGACTTAATGCTCCCACATACAGATGTCTGATTTTAATTTCCAACTTTTCATCCAAAATGGGAACTCTAAATAAAATGAACTTAGAGTGCCTAGATAATGTGCTTTGCTGGGAAAGCAAAAGTTAAAATTCTGCTCTGACAATCAGATGCCTCCAAAGGAGGAATAAGCGAATTTTCCCAGGGACTTGGGGAGGGAGTAGAGAAAAGGCAGTCAGAGGAGACTGGAGAGAGAGGGGACAGTTTGGGCTCAGCACAGACCTTGCACGAGATGAAACCCGGAACACGGAGCTGAATTTTGTGATAGATTTTCAGATTGATGGTCCAGACAAAGGAAGATTTGATGGCAGATGACCATTCCAGAGTTTTAAAAGGAGATTATCTGTCATCTTTGGGAAAATACTCAACCTTCTCCCTCTCTTGGTCAAGAAAGAGGAGCCTAGGGAAGAAGAGATGGAAGAAGAATCCTTTTTCCAATCTTCTTGCCCATTCAAGACCTAACCCAGGCAAATATATTAAGAGGAGGCCTGCCCCCCTGACGCCTCTGCCTCCTTTGTGCAGTCTCTCTGCAGTACACAGGAACCTCTTTCCCACCCACCAACTCCTGGGAAATGATGTGACACATCAGTCCACTCCTGGCTCCTCTGCTGGACCTAGCTAGAGGGAAAGTGAAAGTGGCTCAGCTGTGTCCGACTCTTTGTGACCCCATGGACTGTGCGGTCCATGGAATTCTCCAGGCCAGAATACTGGACTGGGTAGCCATTCCCTTCTCCAGAGGATCTTCCCAACCCAGGGATAAAACCCAGGTCTCCCACACTGCAGGCAGATTCTTTACCAGCTGAGCCACTAAGGAATCCCAGCTGGAGGGAAGCCCCTGACTGATCTTATCCAAACAATTACTATTCACAGCCTTAGAGAGCCAGGAAACCGAAAGTGATTCAGTGGGTGAGGGGGTGGTGTCATTGTCAGCGTGCTCTGGCACAGGACAGCCGCAATGTCCTCCAGAATAAGGCCTCTGGCCTGCGTAGGCATCGCAAGAAGGAGAATCTGGGACTGGTATGCAGGGAGAATGAAGGCCCACCTGGTAAGCCAGATCTCCTGAATCAACCCTGATACTGTGTTCACAGCTTGGCTAGATCAGCTTCAGAAGGCAAACCCTCAACTTAGCCCCTTGTCTGGAAGTCAGCTGGGTCACCACACTGAGCTTTTCCTACTGTTCATTAACATTCATTATATTATTCATAATCTTCATCATCTCTGTTCATTAACTTCACATTTCATTAGTTACAGCTGTGTTGAGCAACTGATATCCGTGGATTTTCCTGTTGAAGTAACTATTTGGATGCAAAGAGACTGAAGGAAAAACCAGCAAAGCTGTAACTAGTTTTATTACAAAACTAGTAGAATAATGAACATGTCATTCATCCCCAAATAGGGAATAAGGTGAGAAAGTAAGGGTCTCAATACACTGAGACCCAAGATTGGTGTAAAAAAGGGTGTGGGCTCGATACTGTCTCGCACAAAGACCACATCCAACCATACTCATCAGCCTAATATATCCCTGAAGGAAGGCATGGCAACCCACTCCAGTATTCTTGTCTGGAGAATCTCCATGGACAGGGGAGCCTGGCGGGCTACAGTCCTTGGGGTCGCAGAGAGTCGGACATGACTGAACGACTAAGCACACACAAGCCTAACGCATAGGTTCGTGTGCTTAGTAAGGGCCCTCAAGTTTGTTTTCTCTATGCAAAAACTTTAAATATCAGTTGCTTGTTGATGAGGCTGCTCTTATTTTATTGGGTTCATTAGGGAAGGAAATGGAGAGACAATGTTCCAGTCTACATGGGAAATATTTCCATTTCTAAAAGTAGCCTCAGGATTTAAAAATATACACATGTAATATTTAATAACATTCTGATGCTTTTCTAACCTTTTGTTTGAAAACAATTTTAAACTTAAACATTGTAAGAATGGTATAAAGAAAACTGTATATCTTTTAAGCAGATTCACCTAATATTAACATTTTAACCCATTTACTTTATTGTTAGCACTTTCTCTGTCTCTATATCTCTCAGTCTTTGTGTGTTTCTCTCTCTGTTTCTGACTCTCTCTCTCTGCCTCTTTCTCTATATGTATGTATGTATATGAGAACTTGTGTGTATACATGAGTGTATGCTCTTTTGTCTCATCTGCCTGCATTCCAATTTTGTCTATTGATCCAATAATGTCTTTTACAGCATGCCCCCCTCCCAGCCCCAACGCAGTGCCAGATCCAGTCTAGAATACTGCTATAGACTTTGCCTTTTATGACATTGACATTTTTGACTTACAGGCTCTCTCTCTTTTTTAATACCAAGTTCCTTCTTGTGGGTTTGTCAACACTTCCTCACAACTAGATTAGATTATGCATCTGCAGATAGAACACCGCATGGGTGATGTAGTCATCTCAGGTTGTCACAATATTATTTAAATTCTTTTAGAAGGTAATTTGAGGTTACTGGTGTTGCACTATTAGATATCAACTGGTTCTTACGGAGTTCTTTACATTCTCAGGTTTCTTTCTATATGTAAAACTAGTGTCACCTTCTTCAAAATATTCCAGCAATACAAAAAAGAATTCAGCATACAAAGTGTTGTATTCTCTTAACTAGCACAGGGCTCTGTTCTTCAGAGGCTCTCTTGGCCCCAGCCTGTTCCCAGCTTCTCAGCTGCCTAGCAATTCATCTTCCATGTGGGTATGGAGAACAGCTTCTATAGGGAAACAGAGATCAGGACAAGAATATTAACCAGTAGTGATAATCAGAAGAAGAAGAAGAACTCTGGCTTATTAAGCAGCTCCCATTTATTCATCCAGACACTGTGTGAAACTTTTATGCCTATCATCTTGCTTGATCCTCAACACAGCCCTTGAGAGAGATTCAATTTCTAGTCCACCTGAGGTTACATGACTTATCCAAGGCCACACACGACAGAAACAAAGCTGCAATTTTAACTCGAGTTTCTGACCCTCAAGCCCTCTTCACACTCTTATTCACCATGAAGTTATACTCTCTGTATTCTTATAACACACCCTATCAACCCCTTCATGACTCTTAGTACAAAGGAAAATAAAGGTGATGGTGGCTAAATCTGCTCAAGTTTCCCCAGGGCTGGGCTTTCATTTGAAATGAGCTCTGCACAGTGGGTTCAGCTTAGTTACAGATTGACTTCCTCCATGGTAAGAATGGATCCAGGGCAATCTGCCCTTAGAGCAAAGAAAGACACCAGCCTCCAGGAGGAGGAGGAGGCTAAAAGGGGAGGATTACCCTGGAATATGAGCGGTGGAACTGAGGTGATAAGAATTGGGAATTTGCAAGGTCAGGGCTTGGCTTGCACCACAGAAACTTTTGAAATCAGGTTCTTTATCATTTTCCTACTCAACATGTTTATTCTGTGCAGAAACAGGTTAACATTTCTCCAAGACATAGTTCAGTAAACCCTGATTCTATAATCAAGGTCACAGACAGCAGTTGATAAAGAGGAAAAATAATTATTTTAACCTTGACATCTTAAGCTTTGATCTTGGGTGACCCTGAGATCATTTCTCTGTTCTCTAATTCACAACAGTAAATCAGAACATAATCTGGTGTTTGTTTTTAAAAAACAACTCCCCAGACAACTTTGGGGAACAAAGAGCCTTATTTTTTAAGAACCGTGAGATGTATATCTGAAATTCATCTGAATTGATATTTTTTTCCTTCTTACTTAGTGCTATTCAGAAATGATGTCCTAGAGTTTGGGCAGCAGGTCGGCTGACTCAGCATGACCACTATCAAGAGGCCTAGAGGTGGGCTTAGAGGTGTCTATTTTCAGGTGGTCACCGCCAAAACCAGTTTAAGACTGGACCCTGGAAGTGCTTTGTCGTAGAATAGTAGTCACTGGTAGAACTGAAAGAAACTCAACGAATGTATAATTCTATGTGAAAAAAGAAACAGAAGGGTTAGCTATGGTGCAGTATACTGAGCTGTAATGGCCACTGGGGTCAAACCAAACAGGTCAAATCCCAGTGCTGCCACTCTTGTTACTGACCCTTTCCTGTCAGGCTCCAGCAAGGGGCCTCCGGACCAGCGCCATTGGAGCCAACAGAATGAGACTCGCTTTCGTTCAGAAGTAAAGGAGAATTTTATTCTTTGATCAAAGAATGGAGAGCTGCAAGCTCAGGCTCTAGAGCAACAGTCCCAACATTTTTGGCACCAGGGACCAAAGTCACAGAAGACAGTTTTTCCACCCACAGGAGACAGGGGACAGTTTGGGGATGATTCAAGTGCATTACATTTATTGTGCACTTTATTTCTATTATCATTAATCAGCTCCACCTCGGATCATCAGGCATTAGATTCCAGAGGTTGGGGACCCCCGCTCTGGAGGACATGTTCCCACAGGTCATAGGCAGGGCTGCTTTAGCGGGATCTCTGCAGCGGGGAGCGGGCGGAGCTCTCACCGGGGAGCCATACAGCTGCAGGGCTCAGGCTCCAGATCACAGTGCCGGGAGCAGTGTCTCTGCCCGGGGCCCACTGCTGCCATCTTGAATTGAGCTGTTGTGCTCAGGGGCGGGAGGAGGAACTCTGGTCTGAAGTGCAAGTACCCCAGTATGAGGCCTCTGTGCAAGGCCCACTGTGATCAAGTGAAAACAGACTAAGCACAAAGGAAAAATAAAAACAGTTGGACTTTATTACCCAAATTCTATTTTCCTGTAGATTGGTAATGGGCACAGCTGCTGCTGCTGCTTACTGCATGACCTAGTGGCTTAACATCTCTATATACCTCACTTTCCTACTTGTAGATTAAGATAGTGCTACAAAGGACTGTTTATAGAGGCTGGATTAATGAGTGCATGCAATGTTCCTGCAACCACTGCTGGCCCATAGTAATCACTCTGCAACTGCTAGAAGTGGTTATAGGGTTGTTATAAAGATAGTTATAACAATCTTCAGAGCATGGTTATAAAGATTTAATGGCATAGTACATACAAAGCACTTGGAACCATGCCTGGTCCAGAGTAATCATTTAGCAAATGCTAGTGATTCTTACAAATGATCTCCCTAAGGTCACATGGACAACTGGTCTTCCCTGGTCAAGAGACCATCCATTGGTCAAGTTATCTTCCCCTCTATAATGAATTCATAGCATAGTACTCCTTTTTAAAAATTATTTTTTAATTTTTATGCAATTTTAAAGGTTAATTTCCATGGTGGGTCAGACAGTAAAGAATCTGCCTGAAATGCAGGAGACCTGTGTTCAAACCCTGAGTCGAGAAGATCTGCTGGAGAAGGGAATGGCTACCCACTCCAATATTCTTGCCTGGAGAATTCCATGAACAGAGGAGCCTGGTGGGCTACAGTTCATAGAGTCACAAAGAGTCAGACGTGACTGAGCAACTAACACAATTATTACAAAATATTGCCAATATTCCCCATGTTGTATAATACATCCTTGAGCTTATCATATATATAAGTTTGTACCTCCGACTCCCCTTTCTATCCTCCCTCACACTGGTAACCACTAGTTTGCTCTCTGTATCTATGATCCTCCTCCTTTTTCATTATATTCACTAGTTTGTTGTGTCTTTTAGATCCTACATATAAATGATATCATACACTTATTTGTCTTTCTCTGTCTGACTTATTTCATTTAGCCTAATGCCCTCCAAGTCCATCCATGTTGCTACAAATGGCAAAATTTCATTCCTTTTTTTGGCTGAGTAGTATTCCATTGAATATATACACCACATCTTTTTATCCATTCATTTGTTGATGGACACCTAGGTTGCTTTCAGGTCTTCGAAGTTGTAAATAATGCTGCTATGACTATTTCAGTACATGTATCTTTTTGAATTAGTGTTTTTGTTATATTTGAATATAAGCTCAGGAGTGGGGTTCCTGGATCATATGGCTCTGTTTTTAGTTTTTTGAGAAACTTACATATTGTTTTCCACAGTGGCTGCACCAATTTACATTCCCACCAAACAGTGTAGGAGGGTTCCCTTTTCTCTACATCCTTGACAACATTTGTTACTTGTGTGCTTTTTGATGATGGCCATTGTGATGGGTGTGAAGTGGATACCTCATTGTGGTTCTAGTTTGGATTTCTCTGATGATTAATGGTACTGAATATCTTTTCTTTTGTGTGTGTATGTGTGCAATTGCTTTTATAAACAAATTTTAGGCTGGAATAAGTAGCTCCTAGTTCATCATGTTGGAGATTGTCCTCACTGCGATAGGCTTTTGAAGTGTGCCTCCCTTAACATCTGGTTGATGTGGGAGTAATGATCTTGGCATAGTGCATACATCTCATATAAGGACTGAGGGGTACTCATGCTGGGCTCAACAATGATCTGGCTTAAGATGCTTACTGGACCAATTATTCCGTCTGGGAAATTCACACTGCTGCTCCTGTTATTGTCACTGCTTGAAGATGCACACATTTTGGTTCCTCTTAGTTGGCCTTCCTTTTGTTTCTCATTGCATCCTGAGACTCCTAGAAGATAGTTTCTCTTACTCCTTTTGGACTGGAGAGATGGCGATTGTCTTCTTTATTATCATTCCTTCTTCTTTTCTGCTTATTGTGCAATGACTATGTTCCTAATTCCAATAGCATGTTGGTAATTGGGCCCTACATTCATATTTAGGATAAGAGAATGCATTTGTACTAACTGAAGTGGCCCTGGCAACATTGGTTGAAGAAGCAAAGTGAGATGATGGTGAGGACCAGAGATGGGCCAGTATAGGCCAAAGTGGCTCTGAAAAACCGTCCTGACATGGCAGACTTCCTTTAATCCTGGCCTAGAATTATAGAAACCTTCATGTACCTTCATGCATCTTTTCATGTACTTGTTGGCCATCTGCATTTCTTCTTTGGAAAAATGTCTATTCAGCCCTTCAGCCCATTTTTTAACCAGTTTTTTTTTTTTTTTTTAAACATTAAATTGTATGAACTGTTGTATATGTTTATATATGTTGGATACAAATCCCTCATCAGTCATGCCATTTTCAAGTATTTTCTCCCATTAAGTAGGTTGTCTTCACTTTGTTGATGGTTTTTTTGCTGTGCAAAAGCTTTTAAGTTTAATTAGGTGCCATTTGTTTAATTTTTGCTCTTATTTCCTTTACTTTAGGAGACAGACCCAAAAAATTACTGCTGCGATTTATGCAAAGAGTGTTCTGCCTATATTTTCTGCTAGAAATTTTATAGTATCCAGTCTTACATTCAGATCTTTAATTCACTTTGAGGGTTTTTTTGTTTGTTTGTTTGTTTTTTGTATATGGTGTTAAGAGAAAGTTCCAATTACACTATTTTACATATATCTGTCCAGTTTTCCCAGCACCACTTATTGAAAAGACTATCTTTTCTCCAATGTATATTTTTTCCTCCTTTGTCGTGGATTAACTTACTGAAAGTGTGTGGGTTTGTTTCGGGGCTTTCTATTCTATTCCATGGGTCTAAGAGTCTATTTTTGATAGCACCCCTTTTGACTTGGAAATTGGAAAAGGCAGAATTTGTCCAGCAGGTAAACCACATCAGAAGGAAAATAATTCACCAGGAAAGCTCACAGGTCTTGGAGTACTTCTACTTTCCCTTCCCTCATTTTCTGGGATTCTATCTTCTCAATCTAAGACTTGCCTTTTAGACATAACTCATTCCATTGCTTACAAGCCAGTCTGTGTCTGAGCCTCTACTTTCCATGCTGGTGACAGGCAGGTTTCTAGACTTTCTATGTTGTTCTAGGGACTGATCTAGTCTTAAAGCATAATCCTACTTTTTAAACTATTGCAGTTTCATAACATTTTATTGTTTGATAGAGGAATCCTCCCCCAATACTTTTTTTCAAAAAATTTTGTTGGTTTTTTACAATTTGGTGGAGGTGGTTCCTCTTTTTGTTTGTTTCTTCTTTTGGTATAATAATACACTCACATAATTTCAAGGTATAAAACAATATATAGTGAAAAATCTCCCCTCACACCAACCCCTCCAGCCATCCAGATGCCCTACTGGAAGCAAAACATTGTAAGCAGTTTCTTATGCATCCTGACAGAGAGATTCTGTAAGGTAAGCACATACTTAAGTATATTGTTTTTCCCTTTTTTAAAACACAACGTTATCCATTTGTTTTCACAAATGAAAGTTAATATCATTTTTATGCACCTGCCCCCCACAAAGAACTGTTGGAACTTTTATTGAAATGACATCAAACTTAAAAATGAATCTGTGTAAAAATTAAAATTGGTTATGCTATTTAGATCCCCTGTCTGGAAACATGGCATGTATCTTCATGAATCCAACTCTTTTATTAGTTCTGTAGTTTTCCTTATTTAGATTCTGAATATTTATTAATGGGCATTTTATATTTTTCATTTTAATGAGCTATTTTCAATGAAAGGAGTTAGTTTCCTCATATTTAATATAGAAGAACTATTTAGTTTCATATTTATTTTTAAATCTGGCTAACATTAATTCTAAACATGATGAAACCAGATTGACTCATTTCAAATCCTGCTCTGACATTTAATAGAGGTACAATTTTGGGGAAATTATTAAATTTCTCTCCGCTTCAGTTCCCTCATCTGTTAACAGGGGTAAAGATACTACCTACATCATAAAATTGTTGAAACAAATAATAACTTAATTCAAAGGAAGCTGTTAGGACAGTGCACAGAACATGAGTCATCTTTAAAAGTTAGCCTTGATTAAATTCTGATAATTTTGTTCTTTCTTTATGACTGTCATCTCATTTCTTTTTGTTTCATATATTACTGAGTTTTCCAGGTGGCTCAGTGGTAAAGAATCCACCTGCCAATGCAGGAGATGTGAGTTTGATCTCTGGAGAAGGAAATTGCAACCCACTCCGATATTTTTCCCTGAGAAGTCTCATGGACAGAGTTTGGCAACCTATTGTTCATGAGGTCACAAAAGAATCAGACACAACTGAGAAACTAAACAACATTAGATAAAGCTTGTCTTCTTTCTTCTCTATTGTTTCACTATCAGGTGTGATGTTTGTAATTGGTTAGAAATAGATGTAGTTAATCATATTGAGAATGAAATCTTTTATTCCTAGTTGTTAAGCAGTTTTAAAGAAGATATCAAATTTTATTAAATGTCTTCCTATTCTTTATTTAATCCTTTATTTATGTAATCCTATATTTCCCCTTTGTTCTACTGATGTGATATATCTTATTAATAAGCACTGGAAAACTTAAAACATCTATATTCTAGAATAAACTCTGTCCAGTCATGGTGTATTATTCTTTCAACATCCAACTGAATCTAATCTGACAGAATTTAATTTAAACCCTAGAATTCAGAATTTACAAATTGGATCCACATAGGTACCTGTATGCATGTGTCTTGAGCAGTGTATGCTAGCTTTAGAAAATATATTAGAAAAATTTCACTCTCTTTCTGAGTTTCAGTATGAGTTATTTGTTCCTTGGTCATATGACATTTATCTTAATGTTTTAAAAGAATTCACTAATCCTGTTTTTAGAATCTTTATGCTATTATCGCTAATGTTAATTCTCTCTCTCTCGGGTGTAGAAGCAGCTCTTTGTAGATGCATTACAGATTTTCAGTTAATGTGTAGATTTTATTTTTTGCTACAAATAAGTATAAACTCCAGCTTAATAATGCCTGTCAAGGAGATTGCTGAGCTTGTGAACAGTTTGGTGAACTTGTGAACAGCTTGTGAACAGTTTGGTATAGGCTGCCGTGAGTAAGAGAGAATGACATGTGGAATATTGTCCAGCGCCAGCAGAGATCATGAGTTCACTGAAACACATGAAGGCTTTGCCTCCGAGTCAACAGGCAGTGACAGACAATAGCGCACATTGGTCAGAGGATCCAGTCTAAGGTCTGACAGCCTGCAGGCTTATCTGAGCTTCACTGCTCACTACTACCTGTGTCACTCTGGGGAAGTTACTTTTCTGCTTAGTGCCTCAGTTTCCTCATCCATAAAATGGGAATCATTCTCATAAGTGAAAGTGAAATCTCTCAGTTGTGTCTGACTCTTTGCTACCCCATACACTATACAGTCCATGGAATTCTCTAGGCCAAAATACTGGAGTGGGTAGCCTTTCCCTTCTCCAGGGGATCTTCCCAACCCAGGGATCAAACCCAGGTCTCTCGCATTGCAGGTGACCCATGCAGCTGGGCCACAAAGCATTAAATGAGTCAATTTCTACAAAAGATGCCTGGTAATAATAAGCATGATATAATCATTGACCCTTGTCATCTCTTGTTTGACCACTTCCAATTTGCCTTGATTCATGGACCTGACATTCCAGGTTCCTATGCAATATTGCTCTTTACAGCATCTGATCTTGCTTCTACCACCAGTCACACCCACAACTGGGTATTGTTTTTGCTTTGGCTCCATCCCTTCATTCTTGATGTTCAAACTGGTTTTAGAAAAGGCAGAGGAACCAGGGATCAAATTGCCAACATCCACTGGATCATCAAAAAAGCAAGAGAGTTCCAGAAAAACATCTATTTCTGCTTTATTGACTATACCAAAGCCTTTGACTGTGTGGATCACAATAAACTGTGGAAAATTCTGAAAGAGATGGGAATACCAGACCACCTGACCTGCCTCTTGAGAAATCTGTATGCAGGTCAGGAAGCAACAGTTAGAACTGGACATGGAACAACTGCCAACATCCACTGGATCATCAAAAAAGCAAGAGAGTTCCAGAAAAACATCTATTTCTGCTTTATTGACTGTACCAAAGCCTTTGACTGTGTGGATCACAATAAACTGTGGAAAATTCTGAAAGAGATGGGAATACTAGACCACCTGACCTGCCTCTTGAGAAACCTGTATACAGGTCAGAAGCAACAGTTAGAACTGTACATGGAACAACAGACTGGTTCCAAATAGGAAAAGGAGTACATCAAGGCTGTATATTGTCACCCTGCTTATTTAACTTCTATGCAGAGTACATCATGAGAAACACTGGGCTGGAAGAAGCATAACCTGGAATCAAGATTGCTGGGAGAGATACCAATAACCTCAGATATGCAGATGACACCACCCTTATGGCCGAAAGTGAAGAAGAACTAAAGAGCCTCTTGATGAATGAAAGAGAAGAGTTAAAAAATTGGCTTAAAGCTCAACATTCAGAAAACGAAGATCATGGCATCTAGTCCCATCACTTCATGGCAAATAGATGGGGAAACAGTGGAAACAGTGGAAACAGTGGCTGACTTTATTTTTCTGGGCTCCAAAATCACTGCAGATGGTGACTGCAGCCATGAAATTGAAAGATGCTTACTCCTAGGATGGAAAGTTATGACCAAACTAGATAGCATATTGAAAAGCAGAGACATTACTTTGCCAACAAAGGTCCGTCTAGTCAAGGCTATGGTTTTTCCAGTGGTCATGTATGGATGTGAGAGTTGGACTGTAAAGAAAGCTGAGTGCAGAAGAATTGATGCTTTTGAACTGTGGTGTTGGAGAAGACTTTTGAGAGTTCTTTGGACTGCAAGGAGATTCAACCAATCCATCCTAAAGGAGATCAGTCCTGGATGCTCATTGGAAGAGCTGATGTTGAAGCTGAAACTCCAATACTCTGGCCACCTGATGCAAAGAGCCGACTCATTTGAAAAGACCCTGATGCTGGGAAAGATTGAGGGCAGGAGGAGAAGGGGACGACAGAGGATGAAATGGTTGGATGGCATCACCAACTCAATGGACATGGGTTTGGGTGGACTCTGGGAGTTGGTGATGGACAGGGAGGCCTGGTGTGCTGCAGTTCATGGGGTTGAAAAGAGTCAGACACGACTGCGCAACTGAACTGAACTGAGGATAAGGGAGAGGAAAGGAACAGGTTGGGCAGGAAGATCTGCTGGAGAGAAGGAAGCCTGGAGAAAATAAATCCTTGGGAAAAGCCTAGGACCTGCCTGAGGAGGGAGGGATTATCTTGGGTACTGGAGGTAGAGTGATAAGGAAGCTGCAAAGGTAAGAGGGGCAAGTGAGGTGAGCCTAGAATAGCAGACCAGGATTTGAGAATACTGAGGGAAAAAAAGGCAATGAGAAGTCATTGACGACTTTTGAGAAGGGGAGTGACCCAATTGAAGCCCAGTTTCAGGGGGTGGGGGCCATGCAAGAGGAGATGGGGAGAGCAGGACAAAGTCACAGCCCCTTTGCAGGGCATGTAGGTCAGTGCTGCAGAGGGAGGGAAGGGGCCAGCTGCAAAGGCATTTATGGAACTAGAATCCACTGAAGTCAATCCCCACAACGAGTGGCTACAGGAGGGGATAGAAATCCAATGGTCCTTTTGTGTCTGCATAACTGGGAAGATAACAGATACTAAACCGCCTCTAAACTGCATCACTGACACTTTGCTGAAGTGTTGGTTCTCAGATCGTTTTGACATGTGGGCAATTTAAACAGGCCCAAATATGCTATTTAATCTCCATACTCTTGCTTCCTACAAAAAGAAAAAAAAATTTTTTTTAATGTGGCTACTTTTGTGAGACTTCATGCCCAAAGCCAAAGACTTGGACACTGGCACTCCTTAAATAAAGTAGACAGTGTGCCAGCTAGGGACCACCTGAGAATCCCAGGATGACTAGTGAGCCTACACCCCACTGAAGAGCCCTCGTATTATTTACCCCAGGGAGTGGGGGTTAGTTACTCTTAACTCAAATCCATTTAATAACTGTGACTGGGCACCACCATGCGCTTCATTCTGTGCTCAATGCTGAGGAGAGCCTTTCCTGACCAATTTTCTCTTCACCTATTTCAGTCCTCCAGCCTTCTCTCTGAAGCCTCCTGCCCCACCTCTTTCCAACACATCTTTCAAATAGGACAGGGACTTCCCTGGTGGTCCAGTACTTAAGAATCCGCCTTCCAACATAGGAGGAGATGCAGGTTCGATCCCTGGCTGGGGAACTAACATTCCCACATGGTGCGGAGCAACTACGCCCGTGTGCCAGAACTACGGAAATTGCAAGCTCAACCACCGAGCCCCTGAGCCTCAGTGAAAGATCCTATATGCTGCAACTGCAACTCACTGCAGCCAAATAAGCAAATAAATATTAAAACAAACAAAAAGAGAACAAAGTGCCGTTCCCCACTTTATTCCAGCCAAACAGACATAATCTGGCAAACTCAGGCCTTCACTAGCCAATGGCTTCCAGATATTATTATCTCTCATCCACTTTCTTATGTGTATTTATGACACTGATCTTGGGAGCCCTGCGTTCCTATTTTATGCTTTCCTAGGCTTTCTATTGCCTGCATGAGCCACAGTGTCCACAGTAGAGCCAGGCAGGGCTACAAGTCTGGCAGAACCCCTCACTGGAGTTCAGTTTGTGCAGCCCTGTCCTGATTTAATCTGCAATTCAATCGGCTACTTAGCCTCCCCAAGCCCTTATCAACGTTTTAGATTTCAATGTGCCTTTTCTAGGCTGAATATCTGTGTTTTTAATTATGTCACCCTAGGTGAATTACCCTTCCATTGTTCAAGGTCAAACGTCCAGTTGTTATTTCCTGCCCACGCAGCTAGTCCCTTTCCCCTCCATCCCTTTGGGGCAGTTTCTCAATTGTCACTGGTGTTCCCAGATCCTATCTCTATCAGGTTTCATCTGTAAATTTAATTATGAAGCTATGCCCCATTTGGCTTCTTTCATTCCATGGTACAAACGTTTATTATGCATCCATGCTCCACAAGGCACCCTGGGCTCCAAAGATATACTAGACATGCAGTTTTGCAGCTGTATGAAAATGAAGTCCCTCAAAGGAACTAGGTGGGCCTGCATTCATTCACACTGCTGAGTATCCTCATCTGATCAGTATACCCTCTGAAGATGTATTCAGATTTCTACCCACAGAAGACTATTCCTGTGAGCACAAGCATGTAAGAAATGGTTGTTAAAGTAGAAAGGGGAAGCAGAAGCAGAAAGGCTAAGTCAGAACAGTTCTAGAAAACTGTCACTAACTCAACTCTTTTGAAAGAGCCCTGCCCTGCCTTCCTACCCCAGGTTCAGTCAGGGTCCAAATGCACTTTCACCTTTGCAGGTGCAGATTCTGAGCCAGGCTCTGCCGAAGGCATAGCTTTGGCTCCCCTGCTCACAGCTGGGGTCCCACTGCCTGAGTTCAGCTTTTCCCCTCTTTTCCCCACACATTGTCTGCCTTACCCCTTCTACAGAGGGGAGCATCCCCAACAGTATCTTTGGAGGGGGCAAGGCACCTCTCTATCTTGAAACATTCAGAGGCAGCATGCATGTCCAGCCACACAGCTCACCTGTCACTTCCCCCAAACTACTAAAATGAAGCCTTTCCAGATCGTTCCATTTTGACCTTTCCATAAAATTCCAGGCAAATTTGAAGGCTCTGGTAACCCTTTGCTTACAGTTTGTGTGTTAGTCGCTCAGTCGTGTCTGACTCTTTGAGACCCAATGGACTGTAGCCTGCTAGACTCCTCTGTCTGTGGGATCTTCCAGGTGAGAATACTGGAATGGGTTACCATTTCCTTCTCCAGGAGTCCTTCCTGACCCAGGAATTAAACCCAGGTCTCCTGCATTACAGACAAATTTTTTTTACCATCTGAGCCACCAGGGAAGCCCCTTGCTTATCATTTAATTCATGCAGGCTGTCTCCCTGTCCAGCTCTGTCTGCCTCGTGGGCAGAAAGCGGGAGCAGGGCCTACTTGTATACTAGTTATCTCTGTGTCTTCTCCTTACCCAGCACATTCAAGTGTTTACTAAATGACTCCTCAAACAAACAAATATTAAAGAATGTAAATGATCTTTTCAGACAAAGTTTTTGCCTCATTAACAACTGCCTTTCACTGGGTCATTGGCTTTCAATTTGTTTTTAATGAGCAGATTTCAAATGAAGTCTTGTTTGGAAGACCCAGCTCCCCCATATATGAAGTGGTAACAGTGGAGCTCTTCTTGTTCACATAAAATGGAGAACCCCATCCCCACCCCTGGGAGCCCTCACACCACCTATTTCCCCACCAAGCTAAAACTTTCATTCCTCTTCTCTCCACGTATATATGTTTTTCACTTCTTTCAAGGCCCAGGCCAAGTCTTTCTTCCCTCATGAGGACTTTTTTCTGATCATCTTATCTGTGGTGGGTGTTGCTTGTTTCTGAACTCCTGGGGGCTCTATTGTCTGTCCCACTCTTTTGGTATATATTTAGTTTGTACCAATGAACATTCACTGGGGCTTGCTCAAGGTCAAGGGAGGTGCTAACATTATCCCATTTAATCCTCAGGGCAATCCTGTGAGATAGATGCTAAGATTATCCCTAGTTTACTGATGATCTAACATTTGTTAGATCATAGAAAAAGCAAGAGAGTTCCAGAAAAACATCTACTTCTGCTTTATTGACTATGCCAAAGCCTTGGACTGTGTGGATCACAATAAACTGTGGAAAATTCCCAAAGACATCAGAATACTAGACCACCTGACCTGCCTCCTGAGAAATCTGTATACAAGTCAAGAAGCAACAGGTAGAACTGGACATGGAACAACAGACTGGTTCCAAATCCGGAAAGGAGTATGTCAAGGCTGTATATTGTAACCTTGTTTATTTAACTGTATGCAGAGTACATCATGAGAAATGCTGGGCTGGATGAAGCACAAGCTGGAATCAAGATTGCCAGGAGAAATATCAATAACCTCAGATATGCAGATGACACCACCCTTATGACAGAAAGTGAAGAACTAAAGAGCCTCTTGATGAAAGTGAAAGAGGAGAGTGAAAAAGTTGGCTTAAAACTCAACATTCAGAAAACGAAGATCATGGCATCTGGTCCCATCACTTCATGGCAAATAGATGGGGAAACAGTGGAAACAGAGACAGACTTTATTTTGGGGGGCTCCAAAATCACTGCAGATGGTGACTGCAGCCATGAAATTAAAAGATGCTTGCTCCTTGGAAGAAAAGCTATGACCAACCTATACAGAATATTAAAAAGCAGAAACATTACTTTGCCGACAAAGGTCCATTTAGTCAAAGCTGTGATTTTTCCAGTAGTCATGTATGAATGTGAGAGTTGGACTATAAAGAAAGCTGAGTGCCAAGGAATTGATGCTTTTGAAGTGTGGTGTTGGAGAAGACTCTTGAGAGTTCCTTGGACTGCAAGGAGATACAACCAGTCAATCCTAAAGGAAATCAGTACTGAATATTCATTGGAAGGACTGATGCTGAAGCTGAAACTCCAATACTTTGGCCACCTGATGCGAAGATCTGACTCACTTGAAAAGACTTCCCTGGTGGCTCAGATGGTAAAGCATCTGCCTACAATGCGGGAGACCTGGGTTCGATCCCTAGGTCAGGAAGATCCCCTGGAAAAGGAAATGGCAACCCACTCTAGTACTCTTGCCTGGAAAGTCCCATGGACAGAGGAGTGTGGTAGGCTACAGTCTATGCGGTCACAAAGAGTCAAACACGACTGAGCGACTTCACTTTCTTTCTTTTTTTTTCTTTGATGCTGGGAAAGACTGAAGGCAGGAGGAGAAGGGGGTGACAGAAGATGAGATGGCTGGATGGCAGCACCGACTCAATGGACATGAGTTTGAGCAAGTTCCGGGAGTTGGTGTTGGACAGGGAAGCCTGATGTGCTGCAGTACATGGGGTCACAAAGAGTCGGACACAGCTGAGCTACTGAACTGAACTACTGATGAGGAAATAGGAGCTCAGAGAAGTTTAACAGTCTGCCAAGGTCACACAGCTATTCACTAGCAGAGCTAGGATTTAAACCATGAGCTACTTGATTCACTGTTTACCGTTTGTATGTGCCATTATTTTATTTCTCCAGCTAGATTGTAAGCCGAAGTCTCTCTCTACTTCTTTCTCTCCCTGCCACATCCTTAGTGTTTCGCCTGGAAGACGAGTGTAATTAATAAATGTTCAGGCTTCCTTTGTTCCCCGCTGTACACTGCATCGTTCTTCACCTCTTCCTCCTCTAAAATCCATCTGGGTAGAGGCCAGTTTCAGAACAGGCTATGGTCTTCATTCCTAAAGGGACCTTCTATTTCTGAAGATAGGTTTTCACTGCTGAAAATATTAGGCATGTCTTCCAAAGGCTGGAAGCTAAGCGAGAGTTTCACAGGAGGAGAAAAACAACAGTGATCTCAAATGGAGTGGGGAGGCTCAAGGAAGGAAGTCAAAGGAACCCTTGAACAGCTCCAGGGAGAGGGGAAGGCCGGAGAGGAAAGAGAGACTATTTAGATTTTTACCACTTGGGATGCTATCCCCAATTTAACTTTTGGACTAAATCTTAAAAACAGCCACGTAGTAAACGCCCTGCTCTCCATGAACTCTAACCTCTCTGCCTGTTTGGATGTCACTGAGAAAGGCTACATTTTGTGCACAGCAACCCCGAGGGGACGCCCAGTGGCCCAGGTGGGGTGATTGATTGGGGGAAGCCCCAGGGGCACTGCCTGCCCGCCCCCTCCCTGCACCTGCACCGTGAATAAACAGAGGCCTGCCTTCTGCAGGGGCCCCTTCCTGACCGCCCCCAGCCCTTCTCCGGCCTCACCCCTCGGGCCCTCTTACTTGAAAATTAACCACAGGCTTAAAGTGAAAGAGAAAATGATGACTACATGAGCCCAAAGCATACGCAAGTTGAACTACATGATGAGCAGAAAACAAATAGAGCCCTAATGAAATAGGCACCTCTGTAGACTAATATGAGGATCTATTCCCTTTTAATTTCAGTTTTATGTGCTTACTACAGCATGTGTAACCATGTCGGTGAAATGTCAAGTGGTTAACCACATTTTGATTTTAATGTTTTGATTTGAAGAGTTGAGAGTTAAATTCAATGATTTCACTGAAGCTGTGGGCTTCCCTCAAAGCTCAGTTGGTAAAGAATCCACCTGTAATGCAGGAGACCCCAATTCAGTTCCTGGGTTGGGAAGATCTGCTGGAGAAGGGATAGGCTACCCACTCCAGTATTCTTGGGCTTCCCTTGTTGCTCAGCTGGGAAAGAATCCGCCTGCAATGCGGGAGACCTGGGTTTGATCCCTGGGCTGAGAAGATACCCTGGAGAAGGGAAATGCTACCCACTCAAGTATTCTGGCTGGGAGAATCCCATGGACCGTATAGTAAATGGGGTCACAAAGAATTGGACACAACTGAGCGACTTTCACTTTCATTTTCAGTGATTTCAATACATGTCTCAATTGTTTTGAAGTATTTGCTTCAAATAACCATCTTTCCTTTGGAAGTATGATTATAAACAGTCTTCAAAGCCTGATATATTTATAAAAAAACATGGATGACCAATCAAGTTTGCTTTCTAGCGACTTTGCAAAAAGCAAATGAGGACAAGAGTGACATTCTTGAAAATAAAACACAGGCACACATGCACACGCACAAGCAGAATGTGCTTTGAGAAAGAGAGGCTAGGTGACAGATGACAGACATGGTTCGGGGACATTCAGATAGCTGTGTCTTCTGACTGAGACAAGTAAATATTTGTTTTCAAAGATAAAAAGTATCTTATTAAGCACTGATGACAATTGCTATTGTTATAATTGACACAAAATTTTTTAAAAGCAATCTGAGTGCTCAATTGAAAATGTTTAGTATTTTCTATCAGTTTCCTGATTCTCCTAAGATCTGAATCATATGGTTAGCTGTTCATCCTATGAACTTTTCTCTTTTCCCTTCTCATAAAAAGAAATTGGAATAGGTTATGCAAAATACAGAATAAAAGCACATAACTTGAAGGAAAGTTGTTTGTGAAGGAAAGTTGTTTGTGGAGAGAAAGAATCGATAAATAAAGGAATATACAAATAAATAAACCCAATAGCAAAAGCCACCAGGAGGAAAGTCAAGAGACAAAACAATCCAGAAAAATACTGTGAATTGGCTTCCCTTGTGGCTCAGCTGGTAAAGAATCCGCCCACAATGAGGGAGACCTGAGTTTGATCCTTGGGTTGGGAAGATCCCCTGGAGAAGGGAAAGGCTACCCATTCCAGTATTCTGGCCTGGAGAATTCCACAGACTGTATAGTCCATGGGGCCGCATACACAAACACACCACATGCATGTATCTATGTATGTATGTGTGTGTGTATATATATATATACAGTGTGTAAATGTGTGTGTGTACATATATATGTAATGGAATATTACTCAGCCAAAGAAAGGAATGAAATAATGCCATTTCCAGTAACATGGATGAACCTAGACATTATCATTCTAACTGAAGTAAGTCAGACAGAGAAAGACAAATATGATGATATTGCTTAAATGTGGAATCTAAAAAAATGATGCAAATGGACTTATTTACAAAACAGAAATAGACTCAGACATAGGAAACAAATTTATGGTTACCAAAGGGAAAGTGAGGGAGGGATAAATTAGGAATTTGGGATTAAAATATATATTATACTATATGTAAAAGAGACAGCCAACAAGGACCTACTGTATAGGACAGAGAACTATACTCAATATCTTGTAATAACCTATAATGGAAGAGAATGTAAAAAATAGAATATGTAAATATTTGTATTTGTGTATAACAATCACTTTGCTGTATACCTGAAGGCAACACAACATTGTAAATCAACTATATCCCAAAATTATTAAAATTTTTTAATTTGTGAAATTGTGAATTATATCAGAAAGGATTCATTTTCTTTATATATAAAAAGCACCAACAACTCAATAAGAAAAATTCCAATAATCCAATGTAAAATATTGAGCATAACAGATGGACAATTCATAGGAAAGGAACTAAATAGGGCTCTACACATTTAGTATGAGATATTTACTGTTATTCAAATGAGAAAAAATGAAAAAGAATAATTTTATGTTGGGAAAGATGGGAAACTAGGCTAATGGGGGTAAAAGGTATACGACCTCTATGGAGGACAATTTAACCAAATCTGTCAAAACTGCACATGCATTTATTCTTTGACCCAGCAATCACAATTCTAAGAATTTCTCCTACATATATTATTTTACACATGTGAAATGACATACGAACAAAGTTATTTACTGTAACACTATAATAGCAAAAAGTATTTTAAAAATCTGAGTGGTGGGCAACAGGGGACTAGTTAAACGAATTATGGTACAGCTCCACAATTCTTTATCTGAAACCCTAGGGTTTGATGTGGTTTGCATGTCTGAATGTTTTGAAATTCGGAAAGTTAATACAGTGTGGGTACAGTGTGGGTATATATTATGTAACACTCTAGAGAGTTCTAAGGCAACACTCAGTAATCAAATCCATTAATATGTGGAGAAACTATGAATATTCATACAAAATGGGAGAAATACAACTCATGTCAACTCAAGTTATGTTTCTCCACCAAATGAGTTTGCCACAATCTTAGGAAAACTTTTGGCTTCAGGCATTTTTTTTTTTTAAGTTAGAAATTACAGATAGGCGATTGTAAGCATGCTAGCCATACAATGGAATACCATAACGTTGAAGATAAATGAAAACACAGTTTCTGCATTCAACAATCTCTAAGATACACTAGGTCAAAAATAAATAAATAAATAACCCATGGTGTACAAAACGGAGGGACAGAGTAAAAAAATACACAGTAGTTTCCCCTTAGCTGTAAGGGATACCTTCCAAGACCCCCAGTGGATGCTTGAAACTGCAGAATGCCAAATCCTATATATACTGTTTTTCTCTATGCATGCACACCTATGAAAACGTTTAATTTATAAATTGGGTACAGTAAGAGATTAACAATAACTAATAAGAAAAATAGAACAATTATAACAATATAATGTAATAAAAGATATGTGAAAGAGGTCACTATCTGTCTCAAAACATCTTATTGCATAAATTTAATGCCTTTTCCATCTAACTAAGCACTTGTCACACAGTGTGGCAACAGTTTTTGCCATCTGAGGTGTGGCAGTAAAACTAGCATAAATTTCTTTTCCCTTCTTCACTGTTTCAGAGATAGATTTGATCTTAATATAGATCTAAGCAACCTCAGCATAAGAATTTTTTTTTCTTAATCAGTCAAGAACTTTGACCGCTGCATTTAAAGGAAGCACTTTACAGCTTCTCTTTGGCATTTCCAAATTTCCAGCATCACTACTCCTGTGCTTTGGGGCTATTATTAAGTACAATGATGGTTACTTGAACACAAGCATTGTAATACCACGACGGTTGATTTAATAACCTAGACAGTTACTAAGTGACTAATAGTCAGGATATGCTGGACAAAAGGATGATTCACATCCCAGGTGGGCCAGAGGGTAGGAGCAAGATTTCATCACACCACTCAGAATGGCATGCAATTTAGAACTTAAGAATTGTTCATTTCTGGAATTTTCCATTTAATATTTTCGGACCTCTGTTGACCCTGAGTAATTGAAACCACAGAAAGTGAAACCGCGGATAAGGGGGTCTATTGTATGCACTTGCTTATGTAAGCCAAAGATGGCTCTGAAAAGACTACATTCATTTCTGGAGAGAGAAACCAAGGGGAGTTCAGAAACTATGAAAATGAGTAGGAGACAGACTTCACCGAGTTTGTTTTGCATATCTTTCCTATGTAAATTATTACCAAATCAGAGCCAATTAAAAAGTTACATTTTAATTGCTAAATGTAATGTACACATGGATTACCAATGCAAACTATTACTAAAAGATAAAGACTTTATCCTTGTATGGAAATTCCTCAAGGTATACCAAGTATTAAGTACCAGGTATGAGTCAGGCACTAAGCGCAGATGGTAAAGAATCCACCTGCAATGCAGGAGACCTGGGTTTGATCCCTGGGTTGGGGAAATCCCCTGGAGGAGGGCATGGCAACCCACTCCAGTATTCTTGCCTGGAGAATCCCCATGTACAGAGGAACCTGGCAGGCTGCAGTCCATGGGGTTACAAAGAGTCGGACACGACTAAGTGACTAAGCACAGCACAGCACACAGGAGCCAGGCACTAAGCTAGGTGCATTGCCCGGATTATAGCTGGTCCCGTGAGGCAGGCCTGTATATCCTTATTTTAGAGAGAAGGAAGCTAAGTTTCAATTAGCACCATACAACAGTAAGTGGAGAACTGGGACTCATAGCCAAAGTGGCCTGAGCCTGAGTTCTATGGCATAAAAGAACACTGGGAAATGAGAAGTAGATGGCCATCTATTGAGAACACATGTGGAATTTATGACTAGACAACGATTCTTTTCTTCAGCACAATATTTGGGACGTTTGAAATCCTGCTCTGCTCTGACTCCTCTGGGCATTGTTAATGATAAGGCACCAATGAAGCCTGCAGAGCAAGGGGTCTGTGCCCTGGGTATGGCTGGGGGAGGGCAACTTCTCCATCATAAAGAGCTAAAGCTCTGTGGGGTCCAGTGTGGACATGTCTGACCACACGGACAAGTTGTCTGATCAGAGTATGCACTGTTCTTTCTCCAGATTTCTCCTTAGCACTAGCTGGGGATGAAGGGGGCAGGAAGATGCTATGTACTGAATGTTCTTGTCCCCTCAAATTTGGATATTGAAATACCAATGCCCAGCATGATAGTATATGGAGATGGGGTCTTTGAGAGATGATTAGGTTTAGATGAGGTTATGAGAATGAACCACTCACAATGGAATTCATGCCATTATGAGATGAGACATGAGCTTGTTTCCTCTCCTTGCTCTTCACCATGTGAGGTGAAACAAGAAGATGCCATCTATAAACCAGATAGTGGGTCCTCACCTGGGTCTCCTACATTGCAGGCAGACGCTTTATCCTCTGAGCCACCAAGGGAAGTAGGCTCATAATAAATACTGTGTGAATGCACTCAGACAGACCTATCCAGGGTCACTGGAAGGAGTCTGTATTTTCACTTTCTCTTATTTATTTACAGAGGAGTTTAGTTAATGCTAAGGTTCCCAGCATACTGCTTATGTATGATGAGATTTCCTGACACTGTAAAATGAATCAATTACTTCAAAGAGAGAAGGGTCTTCTTTGGCAGTGATTTATGGTCCTGAATCTGTGGGTAGCCTGAACACAAAAATGTATGCATAAAAGGGTTAGCGCTCTGGACACTTGAAGACTTGAGAGTCTGTAGCATGGCTTGGAAGGCTGCTTCTGCAGAGAAGTTTCTGCAGGCATGCACACGTATGCTCAGTAACTTCCTTGCACGCCTGTGCAAACCTGCCTGCCTTCTGGGGACCTACCAGGACATGTGGGTTCCACTCCAGCTGAGTCGAGTCAACAGCACGGCCCGTGGCCGAACCACAGACCTCAAGACACACAAGCTCTGTGAAAGTCTCCACTCCTGCACTTGCTTAACCAGCAGCATATGTTTTTTTGGCTAAAAGGTGTTTAAATGAAATCATTTTTTCCATATTACTTTGAAAAGTTTATTTCATTAGCATGAAAATGTTTAATAATACTACTTGGGGGTTTAAAAAAAAAAGAAAGCACCATTTTGAAAATGTGGCTTTTTGATTCACTTTTAGAGAAAAGAGGATAGTGATATTTAACCCTTTCTTCGAAGGATGCAAGTGACTTGGACTTTAGGTAAACAATGCTTTGGGAATCAAACAGCCCCAATGTCTGTGCCAAACAGAGAAAGGAACCCTGGTTCCATAGACCTGTACTGGTGTAAAGTGACATGTTTGGTTCCGTTTAAGTGATGACTGTAATAAAATAGAGCAGCCCACCAGCCCACCACTCCATCACCCCGTCAGCTTTGCAAGGTGACTCATGTGCCTGCCACCAGGAGAGTATGTGCCGATGACATCTCCCAAGGCTGGCAGATTCTGGAACTATCACAGCTCTTTCCCCCAAAAGCTACATTCCCTTCAGGTGGCAAATACTTGGATAGAAATGTTCTAGGAAGCCCTGGAAGGCTGGGCTGCGGAATTCAGCCCCTAACCTCACCTTTTAGTCAACAGAAAGCAACTCTCTCTGACAGTTTCCAGCCCGAGCAACAAAATCAGACCACTCCGAGCTGCCGTCCTGAACAGGCCTGCTCTTGACACATGTTGTAGCAGGCGCAGGACAGGGAATATTAAAGGAGGCTTGCTCCATATAGGTCTAGATATTGAAAAGTGATACATGCCCTTCTTTATGGGATCTTCCCAACCCAGGGTTCAAACCCAGGTCTCCCACAGTTGCAGGCAGATTCTTTACCATCTGAGGCACCAGGGGAGCCCACAGCAAGCACACAAATTGTTAACATGTGTCTACTCCTCCATCTTAATAAATATACCTAGAAGACCTAGTACATATTTGAATTCAGAGTCCCCAGGACATGGGTGCTTAGGGAAAGCAGGACCCTGTCACCCAGCTCCCAGCCTATGACCCAACCTACTGCCCTTTCCTGTCCTGGTTCTGCTCAACATCTCAGAGAGCTGACAGCCCAGCCCTTGCCTCCAAGCTCTGCCCTCAGTGCCCACACAGCCCCCCACCACTGGCTCATCCTCAAGGCCAGGTAACAGATTGCGCACCGGCCCTGGAATGATGCTTGGGCAGTTGTGCAGCCATCAGGAGTCCCGGATCCCAGTTCTCTAGGGGCTACCTAGAAGATGGGGTGCAGGCTCTGAATAGACTTATGGGCCCCATGTCTGGAGTGCAGTTGTGGGCAGAGGAGAGCCTAGAGGAGCCCTCTCAAGAGCAGGGCCCAGGCCTCATCATCCCTGAAGAGCAGATAGATGGCAGATCAGGGTAACAGGCAGGAAAAATAAAGTGCCGGGCCAGGACCGCTCAGTGCCTTGATGCGGGAACAACTTCTGATTCCATGAACTGGGGGGAGGTGGGGAGGCGGGGGGAAGGGGGCACCAAAGGGTCTGAGTGATGCTCCACTCCAGGGGTGTGGGTGAAAGGAGGGGAACGTTTCACTCTCACAAGATGAAGCAGGGTCAACGGTTTGGGACTTGGCATGGGCTGAATGTTTTTTAATCTCTGGAGATATCCCCCGTCTTTCACAAGCATGATGTCAAAGCAAGGTCAGACATTAAAGTAACCACAAGGATCCTAAAAATATGTTCTTCATAGCTGCAGGACTTTGAAGAGCTTTTCTTTTTAAATGAAGGGGTAGGGGTTGGGGGGGTGGCATCTTAATCAAGCGGTCTCTACAAGTCTTAATGGTTTTCAGGTTTTCTCAAGATCTTTCTATAAAACCAAAGGGCAAAGATGAATTTTTAAAAATTTAAAGCACATATGGGAGAAAAACAGTGCAAGAATCCTGAGGTTTGGTTACAGAAAAAGAAAAAAAAAATCAAGAACAGAGACGCAGAAAATCGAGCTGATGAGAGCAAATGAAGCACTGACTGGACCCAATGCAGAAAAGGTGAGCTTGTGTGCGGCCTCTTGAGATTGTGCACTGCAAGGCAACCACTGTCTTTAGTCAACACGTTTGTTTCAAGAAATTCAAATTCTAACTCTAACAGCATCACATTCTGTCTATTTCCCAACATCAAACCCTGTCTGTGTTCTACACGGCAACTTGTGTTTCTTCACAACTCCTTCCCTTTGTGGGAGAATCACAAAAGACCTGTCCTTTTTCTCTTCTCTGTGCTCTTCATCTTGTTCCCATATTCAAAAGGGTCATAAGACCGTGGGGGACAGGTTACTCTGAAAATGAGGGACCTCCAGACTTGGATGCAGAGGTTAACACAGTATGAAAAGGAACTCAGTGGCCAAGAATTGAGGGAAGAAGTAAAAATTGCTTTTGTCACCAGTAAGAAATTTTAGACTTCCAGAGGTTTAATAACACATCATAAAGCAAGAGTGGAAGCCAGAAAGAGCTGTAGACCCCCAAGTACCCAGTACTGCTCCGGGCACCAGAGTTCAAGCACAACTCCATTACCATTATCCCTGCACAGAGCAGAACCCCGAAGCACAAGAAGACAACAATACACAGAGGAACTATGAAGAGAGGCATGAAAATAATTATGGGTTGGAAGGCTTTACTCCAAAGGCTTAACTCTATATAACCTGGCCAAGAGATCACACTGCTAAAAGGAAATATGATAGTGGTGGATATGAAACAAGCATTCAAAGGGCATAAACAAAGGCTTAGGCTACTCCAAGGAAAATATAAATTCAGTGATGTGATGGAAAATAGAGGCTCACTTTGAGGGCAATTACTATATTGGGAAGATCTATTAATCTGCTGACAGTTTCTCAAAGAAAGTGATGGCAGTCTGCTAATTTGCCTCATTTGAAACCAGTCTGTATGAGGAGCTGGAAAATATATCTCAAGGAGCAGCACTGTGTAGCAGGGAAGGGGTGGGTTGCTTTCATAAATCTTGTTCATTTTTCATCTTGATTATTTTTCTCTCCAGTTCGTTCCCTTTCTCTTCTCCATTCTTTTGCCAAGCCCCCCTCAGATCCCACAAAATCCTCTTCTATGGAAAACTCTTTCTAGGATAAGGGAGGAAGGTGCTGACTGATGGCTTAGGTGTATGAGTGGGGACAACTGTTCTGCATCTCCCAGGGACTTATTAAGCCAATCAGAGGGGTTTTCATCCCAGGTTGCCCTTTGCAAACCTGGCTTCTCTGCATCTTCATTGCCTGGTTCGTGTGTGCATGCTGTGTTGCTTCAGTCATGCCTGACTCTTTGTGACCTCATGGACTGTAGCCCACCAGGTTCCCCTGTCCATGGGATTCTCCAGACAAGAAAACTGGAGTGGGTTGCCATGCCCTCCTCCGGGGAATCTTCCTGAGTCTTATCTTTTAAGTTTCCGGCATTGCAAGGTGGGTTCTTTATCACTAGTGCTACCTGACTAAGCCCTAAGGATGCCAACTCTTAAAACCAGGAGTTTAGACCCCAGTTCAAAGGGTGGCGATGACCCAGGTGAGCTGAGAGACTTTTCCAGCTCCAGTAAGGAGACTAAGCAAGTCTCTCACCCCTTTCCAGCAGGAGGATGGCAATTTCCTTAATGCTTTTTCAAGGGCTTTCATTTCTATCCAAATAGCTCCTAGTGCTGCCAAGTGAAAGGAGAGGTGTCACTATGGTCCAAACTATAACCGAGCAGTATAGTCTTATGTAAATCCAACTGAAAGAGAATTTTGCTGGAAAGTCCCACTAGCAAGCCACTTTTTCCAGATGTCAGAAAACCTGAGGTCTATATGAAGAAAAATTCTGCATTCTAGACCTTTCCTCTGCTATATCTGTGAAAGGAAGCAGATGAAGTTCCCATAAGAAAATGTTTGCTCCAGCTCATCAATTCATGCAGTCTTCTTCAACACCACAGTTCAAAAGCCCTTGATTTAGTATTTTAGAAACACACTGTTGTGTGAGAGGTGAAATTGTCCTGGGGAAAACAGGACTTGGACCCTGAGTTTTATTTACTGAAATAGAGATTGCAGAAATAGATAGGGATGGAGAAAAATGGTTTTGAAATATGTTACTCATTATAACCCTGTTCAGTTCAGTTCAGTCACTCAGTCATGTCTGGCTCTTTGCGACCACATGAATCGCAGCACGCCAGGCCTCCCTGTCCATCACCAACTCCCGGAGTTCACCCAAACTCATGTGCATCGAGTCAGTGATGCCATCCAGCCATCTCATCCTCGGTCGTCCCCTTCTCCTCCTGCCCCCAATCCCTCCCAGCATCAGAGTCTTTTCCAGTGAGTCAGCTCTTCGCATGAGGTGGCCAAAGTTTCAGCTTTAGCATCAGTCTTTCCAAAGAACACCCAGGGCTGATCTCCTTCAGAATGGACTGGTTGGATCTCCTTGCAGTCCAAGGGACTCCCAAGAGTCTTCTCCAACACCACAGTTCAAAAGCATCAATTCTTTGGTGCTCAGCTTTCTTTACAGTCCAACTCTCACATCCATACATTACCACTGCAAAAACTATAGCCGTGACTAGACGGACCTTTGTTGGCAAAGTAATGTCTCTGCTTTTGAATATACTATCTAGGTTGGTCATACTTTGCTTCCAAGGAGTAAGCGTCCTTTAATTTCATGGCTGCAGTCACCATCTGCAGTGATTTTGGAGCCCAGAAAAATAAAGTCTGACACTGTTTCCACTGTTTCCCCATCTATTTCCCATGAAGTGATGGGACTGGATGCCATGATCTTCGTTTTCTGAATGTTGAGCTTTAAGCCAAC
>SJYT01007013.1:0-30812 GCA_006410635.1 Cephalophus harveyi | reverse complement strand
TGCTTCTTCCAGCCCAGCATTTCTCATGATGTACTCTGCATAGAAGTTAAATAAGCAGGGTGACAATATACAGCCTTGACGTACTCCTTTTCCTATTTGGAACCAGTCTGTTGTTCCATGTCCAGTTCTAACTGTTGCTTCCTGACCTGCATATAGGTTTCTCAAGAGGCAGGTCAGGTGGTCTGGTATTCCCATCTCTTTGAGAATTTTCCACAGTTTATTGTGATCCACACAGTCAAAGGCTTAGGCATAGTCAATAAAGCAGAAATAGATGTTTTTCTGGAACTCTCTTGCTTTTTTTGATGATCCAGTGGATGTTGGCAATTTGATCTCTGGTTCCTCTGCCTTTTCTAAAACCAGCTTGAACATGAGGAAGTTCACAGTTCATGTATTGCTGAAGCCTGGCTTGGAGAATTTTGAGCATTACTTTACTAGTGTGTGAGATGAGTGCAGTAACCCTGTTGCCAGCACTTAAATAAAGTAAAGTAAAGTGAAGTTGCACAGTTGTGTCCAACTCTTTGCGACCCCACGGACTGTAGCCTACCAGGCTCCTCCATCCATGGGATTTTCCAGGCAAGAATATTGGCGTGGGTTACCATTTCCATCTCCAGGAGATCTTCCTGACCCAGGGATTGAACCTCGGTCTCCTGCACTGTAGGCAGATACTCTACTGTCTGAGCCACCAGGGAAGTCACTTAAATAAAAGGGGGAGTTTAAAGAAGAAAATCCCTGCTCCGAGTCCCAGGGGAGCAATACTGTCTTCGGGATATCTGCTGATAAAGCTAATGCAGGCTCAAGTTGAAGTGAGTGCTCTGTGGCTTCACAGAAGTAGAAGCAATCCTTCAACTAAGGAACAGTCACACTATGTGTAAATAAAACCACATTAGGCTGTGCTGACGTTTACTTATGAAGAATCTAGCTTAGCTTTTCCCACATTGAGAAAGCTCCTAATATAAATGAAGAAAACCCAAAGAATAAGTCATGTGCTTGCCATCCTTCTGGAGTTCTGAAGTCTTCCAATAGATTGTGTGTGTGCATGCGTACTGTCATGTCCAGCTCTTTATGGTCCCATGGACTGTAGCCCACCAGGCTCCTCTGTCCATGGGGTTTCCCAGTCAAGAATACTGAAGTGGGTTACCATTTCCTTCCCCAGGGGATCTTCTTGACCCAGGGATCAAACTCACATCTCTTGTGTCTCCTGCGTTGGCAGGCAGGTTCTTTACCAGCTGAGCCACAAGGGAAGCCCTCAAATAGATTAGGGGCACCCTGTTCTTTAGAAATAAACTAGCTTATGGATAATCTAGCTTCCTCTGTGATATCTCTGAAGATTCAGGGGTTGGAAGCTTGGGTCTTGGTGCAACTTCCAGCTCGGATTTTCTACTCCTGAATTCCCTCTCTCTTGTCTGTTTCTTACCCCTGAAGTGGGCTGGCCCTTTTCTGTACTACATACCCCTCTACTGGACATCCTCCCCTTTCATCTCTCCCCAGAGGAACGGACTCTTATTGAAGGTTTGGATTATGAGGTCAGATAATGAGCAACTGCAACAAAAAATACTGTACAGAAAACAATTTAAAATTAGACATCCTAAAGTCAAGATGTCAGCAATTGCAAGGTTGGAAAGGGTCTTAAAGACTATTTAGTCCAATGGTCCTCAACTCTTAATAGAACAAATGCCTTATTTTTAAACAAATGTTTTGCTTCCCTGGTGGCTCAGAGGTTAAAGCATCTGCCTCCAATGCGGGAGACCCGGGTTCAATCCCTGGGTCAGGAAGATCCCCTGGAGAAGGAAATGGCAATCCACTCCAGTATTCTTGCCTGGAGAATCCCACGGATGGAGAAGCCTAGTAGGTTACAGTCCACGGGGTCGCAAAGAGTCGGACATGACTGAGCGACTTCACCTCACCTCATTTAATATTCTAAAATTAACTCCATAGATAACATAATTTACCTGCACATAATTTTAAAATAATTAATATCTTTCTATAATTATAATATAAAGTAAAATTAAAAGAAAATAATTTATAGTTTTAAAAGACACACATTTTACTACATAAATGTTCAAGCATGACTACCTAGAAGACAAAGTCAGATGACTACATCAGGAAAAAATGAGGTTTTGAAATTGGCAAAAACAGTGTGTAGATTACTGAGTGTCTTAGCACACTTCCTGGGATATGTCTATCTTTCAGCCATTGCCTTTGAGCTAACAACTCTGTTCACTAATAAATAAACGGGAACACTGCAAATGATTCTTGTCCCTAGAAAGGTAAAATGTGTCTAGTAGGGTGCAACTCGGAGAAGGCAATGGCACCCCACTCCAGTACTCTTGCCTGGAAAATCCCATGGATGGAGGAGCCTGGTAGGCTTCAGTCCATGGGGTCACTAAGAGTCGGATACGACTGAGCGACTTCACTTTCACTTTTCACTTTCATGCTTTGGAGAAGGAAATGGCAACCCACTCCAGTGTTCTTGCCTGGAGAATCCCAGGGATGGGGGAGCCTGGTGGGCTGCCATCTATGGGGTCGCACAGAGTCGGACACGACTGAAGTGACTTAGCATAGCATAGGGTGCAACTGATTATTTCCCTTGGATACTGATCAGGTTTTACCTGTTTGTCTTTTTATAAATTTATCTCAGCATTCTATTATGGCTCAGACAGTAAAGAATCTGCCTGCAATGCAGGAGGCCCAGGTTTGATCCCAGGGTCAGGAAGATTCCCTGGAGAAGGGGATGGCAACCCACTCCAGTATTCTTGCCTGGAGAATTCCAAGGACAGAGGAGCCTGGCAGGCTACAGTCCATGGGGACTCAAAGAGTCAGACATGACTGAATGACTTTCATTTTCAGCATTCTATTAATTGATACGTTCAATAAGAATCTTTGACACAGGCTGGGTTAATCAGGGTTCTCCAGAGAACAGAACTAATAGGATATATATAAATACATATGAGAGATTCATTATAGGAATTGGCTCATGTGATCATGGAAACCAACAGTCCCTGGATCTGAAGCTGGAGAACTAAGAAGGCTGATGAACCGTGAAAGTTGGTAGTATAGTTCAGTCCAAGTCCAAAGATCTGAGAATGGTGGGAGTGTAGGGGGGTGAGGTGGTGTGAGCAAAGTCCTAGTCTATGTCCAGGTCCAAATGCCTGAGACTCAGAAGTCGTAATGTTCCAGAGTGCCCAGGGCAGGAGAAGTTGGATGTCTCGGTTCAAGCAGAGGAAACATATTTGCCATTCCTCATATTCTATTTAGACTCGCAGTCATTGGACTGAATGATACCCTCCTGCATTGTGAGAGTGATCTTTTTCACTCAGTTCACAACTTCAAATCTTGTGCTAATTTCCTCCCCAAACATCTTCAACAGACACATCCAGAAATAATGTTTTACCAGTTATCTGGACATCCCTTACCCTAGCCACAGTTAAATTAACCATCATCACACAGGCTCATTTTACAGCTGAATCAAAGTCACAGTTATGAGCACTTTCAAAAATTATTCTTCAACATAACTATATCTAGAATGACTACAAATATGGCAGTTGGAAAATCAGACTGGTTGATGAAGACTGAAACACAAGGTTAAATATTACCATTGGTGATGCCATTTTCCAAAATAGTGAACATTACAAGTGCTGAATGAAACAAAGCACTATCTTCCCTCAATAAGGACCACTCTTGAAAAAGTCTTATTTTCATTGAAACTATGAAGAAGTATTTGTGTGTGTGTGTGTGTACAAATATTTTAGTTTAGGTTCTAAGTTTAGATAATTATATATATTTGAGTTAGATTTTGGTTGGATAATTATTAACAGGGTTACCACCTACTTGAATATCTGAGCTATTAGGAAGCTGTGTGATCATGAGATCACTTTTCTGTGTGCAGGACTGTTCTGGGAATAACCAGGCCACTTAACCTCCCAGACCTCCACCATGAGCCACGGCTGCTGCTGCTGCTGAGTCGCTTCAGTCGTGTCCAACTCTGTGCGACCCCAAAGACAGCAGCCCACCAGGCTCCCCCATCCCTGGGATTCTAGTTCACCCCAATTACTGCAACAACCAAAAACACACCCAAAGTTCCAAAATTCATCATAGAGGGTACTGCTCCTGTTAAGAACTAATAATCTAGTCCAAATACACCTCTCTGGTTTTTAAATCTCTGTATGATCCTAAGCACATGTTCAGTAAATACTTGCTGAATAAATAAAATCTGAATGAAGGAAAGCATGGAATTGTTGAATATTAAAGACTCTGGAGAATAGTTAATTATGAACAAACAGATACCTTTTATAGAGATAGTTTCTTAAGGCATTCATGCACTTAAAATATTTTTTATGGATTCTTAGAATATTCACTTCTTTCTTGAATTAGCAGAAACTTTTCAAGTGAAACAGGGAATTGTTAATATTAAAGACTTATAACTACATACTCAAAGCTTGAGGGAACATTATTTATCCCTGATTTCTGCCTCTTTTCAACTATTTTGGCATAGCCCTCCATCATAACCTATATTGCAAACTTCCCTGACTTCAGCATTCACTCCTGCAAACAGCACTGAAAATCACTTGTCCCTCTTCTAATGATCCCACAAGAATTCCAGCTGCCTTCTGCACAATATTAAAACTCTTCTTACAGCCATCAAGACCTTCCATGAATGAACTCTTCCCACACAAGCCCTGGCTTCTACTCTCTGCCCTGTTCTGGCAACATTGGCCACTCTTCTGCCTCTCTGCCTTCGTGACGTCTTGCTCCTTCCCACATTCAAATTACTGCTTTGAGAAACTCATCTCTATGAATTCTTCCTACATGAGACACAAAAGGTCACATATCATATGATTTCATTTATATGAAATACGAAGAATAGGGCGCTCCATGGAGGTAGAAAGCAGATTAACAATTGCTAGAGGCTGGCGAGAGGAAAAAAGAGTGACTGCTTAGCAGTTACAAGGTTTCTTTTTGGTGCCATAGAAATAATTTGGACCACCAGAGGCTAAAACTCTGCACTCTCAATGCAGGGGGCCTGAGTTCGATCCCTGGTCAGGGAACTAGATCTCACATGTCTCAGCTAAAAATCCTGTGTTAATGCCTGGCACAGCCAAATAAATAAATATTTAAAAAATAATAATTTGGAATTAGATATAGGTGATGGTCACACAACATGTGAAGGTACTAAATGCCACTGAATTGTACACCTTAATTATTAATTTTATGTTTATGTGAATTTAATGTTAATTTAAAAATTTATAAAATCATAGATCCATATGAGATACAATGATTTGTCAATACAGATTTGGAATAATGGCTGGAGAAGAGTTATTTATGTACTTGTTTGTTGAATCAGCTCACACAGTATCCAAGTGCCACCTCTTCCTGTTCAAAGTTCAGAAACTATCTTTTTAGGTTTTTTATTACCAATTATGCCCATGCTGCTAACTTTATGTATTCCAACATGAGATTAAAAAAAAAAAAAAATAGCTGTATTGCTGTTACTTACAAGACCATGGATCTGCAGAGCCTGTATGTTCTGAAACATTACAGCTCTTGACCTTGCATTTATTTGATGCTGGTTACATCATAGCCATGTGAATCTTGGTTTCTGATGACTTTTTTCCAAGGTTGTTCTTGGCTCATGAATGATGACCACAAATACAAGTCCTACCCAGAATAGGTAGGCTAATGTGGACAATACTTTGCTTTCTGGTTGTATTAAACTTACTGTTCAGAATTTTGTAGAATAAGCATAAAACCACCCATTTTTTTTAACCATGTCTTCTGTATTTTTAAACTTGGAATCTCTGCATTCCTGCAATGTGAACTTTTTCAATGTTGGCTACATCCTGTCTTTCACACACTATCAATAGTGAGGATAAAAAGAGCCTGTGGGCAGTGTTAATCTCATTCACACAAGACATGTTTGCCTTCTCCCTGGACACCTAAAGGCTAACCTGGGAGGGTATGCTGTCACTACATCAAGCGGACACTGGAAGAGAGTACCTTTATTGGTAGGGCCCCTTGTCACTGAGGAATGATAGTCTTGGAAGCCTTAAAAGAGAAAGGTTGCTTAGGTCTAAGAAGGGGCAGCTATGGGGCAAGTATGGCCCTCTCTGCTCTCTGTGAAGCAGTCTTCTCTGCTTTCCTTATGAAAGGAGGGATCTGCACACATCCACTTCTGTAGCTTAACAGTTTTCTTCCAGAGGAAGAAATGGCAACCCACTCCAGTATTCTTGCTGGGAAAATGCCATGGACAGAGGAGCCTGGTGGGCTACAGCTCATAGGGTTGCAAGAGTCAGACACAACTGAGCAACTAAACACACACACCTTGTCTCTTTAAATTGTAAATCCAAGCAAGATCAAATTCTGAGTTTTTAGAAACACTATCTTGGGGTTCAACAGAATTTGAGTTTTGGTTTTCAAATGAATGCAAGTTTTTGCAAAAAACCAAGTGGATATTTCCACAGTGAGAGATGCTGGTGACTAAAGACCTGCTCCCTCCTCATCAAGACAACATTCACACTTGCCTACTGTCTTCCAAACTTAGAAAGAAACAGTAATTTTTTTTTTTTTTGAACACCTCTAGTGGGATGTGTTCTAAGGAGAACATGAAATGCAAAATATTCTGTAACTATTTGTCATTATTTTTGTTAGGAGTAGAGTCGATGTTATAATTTAGAAACTTGTGTGCAAATCAGTAACTTTTTAAATGTCTAACAGAAGAGTCCAGCTAAGGAAAAAAGTTTTGGTTGAATATTGGAAAATGTGCTTAAAAGGTGACATCTAGAATTATCACAATTGCTGTAAAGCATTTAAATTGTCTAAGTAGTATCAATTCAGTTCAGTTCAGTTCAGTTGCTCAGTCGTGTCCGACTCTTTGCGACCCCATGAATTGCAGCACGCCAGGCCTCCCTGTTCATTACCATCTCTCGGAGTTCACTCAGACTCACATCCATCGAGTCAGTGATGCCATCCAGCCATCATCCTCAGTCGTCCCCTTCTCCTCCTGCCCCCAATCCCTCCCAGCATCAGAGTCTTTTCCAATGAGTCAACTCTTCGCATGAGGTGTATAAGGCATTGCTATTTGAGACATACTTGGGGGCAGGAGGAGAAGGGGACGACCGAGGATGAGATGGCTGGATGGCATCACGGACTCGATGGATGTGAGTCTGAGTGAACTCCGGGAGATGGTGATGAACAGGGAGGCCTGGCGTGCTGCGATTCATGGGGTCGCAAAGAGTCGGACACAATTGAGCGACTGAACTGAACTGAACTGAATGCAGACTATAAAAGGCAAAGGTAAGCAAAGTGTATATATTCTTGTGTCCCCAATATTTCCTTCTTTGTATTTCTTAAGGTATAGAGTAAGACTGAGAGAGACACAGCCTTGATGACACAGCTAAAATTGCCAAGCCTTGGTATAGGTAATCTAGTATTTTTAGCCATGGTCAGTAAGGACCTGATCAGCCACTTGCCTGACCATAGCTGGCTCACCTGACGCAAGCCTCCTAGGGATCAACCTAGATGATCTATTCAGTTTTCCCATTTTCCTAGATAAGTAAACTAAGGCTTAACAAGATATCTCTCCCAAACTTAGAGAACAGGAATCCTAAGATGAAACGGTGTCAAAACCAGAGCCAAGACCCGGGACTGGTCGCAGGGCCAGCCTCCTGCTTCCTTCCTCACTCCATAGCATCCGCCGTGGAGCACTTCACTGCCGTGCTGCGTGCACGCAGCCACAGCTGCGGAGCGCACAGCTTTCTGACTGGAAAACTGATGTTTCCAGTCAACCGGATTGAAACAGAAGTGAAAAACATCTTTCACGGCAACATTCTGCTGTCATCTCGGGTGTGGAAAAATGCTTCATCAGAGGCCATGCTGCTGCTGCTAAGTCGCTTCAGTCGTGTCCGACTCTGTGCGACCCCATAGACGGCAGCCCACCAGGCTCCCCCGTCCCTGGGCTTCTCCAGGCAAGAACACTGGAGTGGGTTGCCATTTCCTTCTCCAATGCATGAAAGTGAAAAGTGAAAGTGAAGTCGCTCAGTCGTGGCCGACTCTTAGCGACTTCATGGGCTGCAGCCCACCAGGCTTCTCCGTCCACGGGATTTTCCAGGCTAGAGACCATAGGGGATGACTAGTTCCCGCCCTACCCCTCGAACGCATAGCATCTCAGCATGAGGCTACACTGTGAATATGCTTCCCGGAGGCTCTTCCTGCAGCCCTAAGCATCTTCCTCTCCCCGACACTGGCTGGGAGGAGTTAGAAACGCTTTTCTAGAAAATACAGGGCTAGACTCACAGGAGACGCGGAAGGCTGGAAATACGGTGGTGAAGACAATGGACACAGTCCTTTGTCTTGAGAGAGATTTTAAACAAATAATGACCCAAGTAACTATAGAATTACAGTTGTGAAAAGTCCAAGGAGCTATTTAAAAACTAAAAATAGAGTTACCATATGATTCAGCAATCCCACTCCTGGGCATATATCTGATGGAGATACACTCAGCCATTAAAAAGAATGGAATAATCCCATTTGTAGTAACATGGATGGACCTGGAGATTATCATACTAAGTGAAGTAAGTCAGACAAAGAGAGACAAATATTATAGGATATTGCTTATATGGGGAATCTAAAAAAAGTGATACAAATGAACTTATTTATGAAACAGACCTACAAGATTTAGAGAACAAATTTATGGTCATTGGGGGTAAAGGTGGTGGGGGAGGGATAGATGAATAGTTTCAGACTGACAGTTTGAGACTGACATTTACACACTGCTATATTTAAAATAAAATGCCTTTATATGAAAAAATAAGATAAAATAAAGTAAAAATAAGATCAGGGACTAACACTTTAGACAAGTTTAGGGAGGCCTTCTGGCAGGGGGAATAGATATTTATAGTTATTTAAGTTGAATCCTTGAAAGATAAGAAAGAGGTGGCGAGCTTCCCCTTAAATATCTGTTTTTTTATTTTCTGAAAAGTCTTTGGCATTTATTTTAATGCTATTTTTCCTTTATCTCCACCAAAATAGTCACTCAATTAAAAAGGTCCAAGCTGGCAATTGGTTGAAGGTGGCAAAACTCTTTTTGGAGCTATACTATCATGACTCTAAATTATCCAGACTCTAATTCAACTTCCTAAATCTAAGCTAGTCCCCATTCCATGCTTATTATCATTAAGAAAACGAAATTGACCTCAGAACTCCAGCCACTACTATTGACTCAAACAGGCTCATTAATCACACTAAGTCACTCAACTGTTTAGACACCTTTCCAGGCTACTTAGAGTAACACGTCCCCTATGTCTGTCAGTAATTTTTCAGCTTCACAGTGATTTCAGTGTTCTCCATGAGACACAGTGTGAGAAATAATTTACTCAAGTATGATTATTTTATTTGGGTAGAGATCAACAAGAGCTAGAAAAAAGACTATTTTAAAGTCAATGATGCAGGTCTCAAGGTCCAGAGATGGCTCCCTTTTGGGATATATTTTGCAGAAATTTCCATAATGCTCATCATAGATGGTTTTCTCCTCCTTGCCTCTTGTTTATTACTTCTTTGAAGAGATAATGGCACTTTATTATTTCACCATCTTGAATCTCCAAGTGCCTTGTTTCAATCAGTGAAGAAAAAAACAATTTTGCATACTCAAGTGACACTGACTATATAGACATTTTTCTAGGCTAGTTTTGGGATCTCCTGTGAGTTTTCGCACGTGTGTAGATTAGATCTTTATGTGGACTATCGGAGAAAGACTGAATTCATCACCAATGTTCACACATTAGCTTCAAGTCTGAGAAATTCACAGCAAGCTTCCCCACTTCCTCCATGTAGTGGGACTGCTTTGGTCCATTGAGAACACTCTCCCTGTTCATGTGTCCCCAGCATTAATGCAGCAAAATTCACAGTCACACACAAACTCCCATTCTTCTGCACTTTTCTCAGGCTCATGGCCATAGCAACCCACCCTTCTGAGATTCAAGTCGGAGCCAGGGCAGGGACCAACAGTATAAGGCTCCCCAAATCCTCTAATCCAGTCCTTGAGGTAATAAAAGGAAACACGTCTCCTAACGGGCCAGCTCCAAGGGTCTCTAAGAATATAAAAAGCAAAGAGATTTCTCCATCCTTGCCCCAGATTGTGAGTCTTTATCACCCTCCCAGTTGTGAAGTTCTAAAGCAGCCTCTTCCATTTTGGTGGTATTTAGTTTACTTTGTCCAGAATTTCAGAGGCGTCTCCTGCTTCTGTCCTCGGTCTGAAGAAGAGAAACTCGGCAGAAATAACAGGATCTATTTGTCCTCGGTTGACCTCCAAGGAAACTGGGACAGTGAGAGGCTAAGCAGGCAAGGTCTCTCAATAGAACACCAGTGGTCAAAGCTGGCTTTTGGTGGCATCTCTCCAAGCAGCCCAAATCAGTGTCAAACCACCAGCACATGCAGCCTTTCCAAGATGCTCTGAGTGTTTATTCAGCCACTAAGTGTTCTGCCCAAAGTGGACTCCACCCAATGGTGAGCTAAGGCAAATCAAACACTCATTCACACAGTGCGGAGTGACATGCCCACCCAGCACAGGCTCTGATGCCTGCAAAGCCTAGCTGCAGCTGGCTCCAAGCTCACAGGTGCCAGGCATCTGGCCAAGCAAGGCAGTAATCTCTGGGGCTAGGCAGGAGGAGATGTTTGCATAGGGCACCTCCTCACCCACCGCCCCCTCCCACCCCCACCATCCCCAGAGCAACAGTGAAGGACACTGTGTGTTGTGGAAAGATAATAGGTTCAAGTCCCATTGAAAAAATTTTGGACCCCAATTCAGTCTCCTATCTGTGCAACCTTGAGCAAGTTCTTTAATGGAACCAGGACTCAGTTTACCCATCTGTAAAATGAACATCATGATAATACTATCTCAGAGGATTATTGTGAGGATCACAGAAGAACCTGGTAGAGTCTGGCCATATAATAGGCATGTATGCTAAGTCGTGTCCAACTCTTTTGCAACTCCATGGACTGTAGCCTGCTAGGCTCCTCTGTCCATGGAATTTTCCAGGCAAGAACATTGGATTGAGTTGCCATTTTCTCCTCCAGGGGATGTTCCCAACCCAGGGATCAAACCCACGTCTCTTGCACCTCCCACATTGGCAGGAGGATTCTTTACCACTGGTGCCACCTGGCAAGCCTATATAGTAGGAGGTCAAATAATATGATAGTGAGAAGCAAAAAAGCTTCCCCCAAACAGTGACAAGGTTTTGTTTGTACTGGAGCTGGTGTGGTAGGGATTCCTTGGTCTCAAATTTGATCTTGAGACCCTGGTGGGCTGTACACACAGCCAGATGTATAGTGTTGTAGGAAGGCCAGTCTGGTGGACAGAAGCCCATCTGTCCCATCTCTGTTTGTAATCTGTTCTGTGGCCTTGAACTTCTCTGGGTCTCACTTAGTTATTTATAAAATGGGATTGTGTTGTTAATCTTTAAAGTTTGGGTTTTGGATTATTCCCTTGTCACTTACTAGTTTTGTAACTTTTATTTAGTTAGTTACTTTTTTCTTTAGTTACTTGGCTATGCTGGGTCTTAGTTGTGGCACTCAGGATCTTTTAAGTTGCCGCATGCAAACCCTTCATTGTGGCATGTGGGACCTAGTTCCCAGACCAGGGATTGAACCTGGGACCCCCGCATTGGGAGTGTAGAGTCTTAGCCACTGGACCACCAAAGAAGTTCCAGTTATGTAACTTTTAGATATAACTTCCCAAGAGCCTGTTTCTTCTCAAAGTGCCTGTGGCTGAGGGGCTCAGCACAGCCACATACAGCTACCTAGAATCTTAATTATTATCTCGCGTAAAGGCAACACACAAGTCCTCATGAGAGATTTAGTCCAAAATCCACCATCTATAGGATATCCTCTCCTCTACATTTAAACTACAGTTATGATCAACACTATAGGCACCCAAGGGTGCGAGATCCTTAACCTTGAGCAAAGACTCCATTACAGTTGTAAACAGCACTTACTATGAAGTAAGCAGACTTCTTAGAAATATTTTCAATCCCAGGCATGAAAAGAATTAAGAGTTTTCATAGTGACAGAGTTAATCAGAAAATCAAATGTTGGAACTTCGCCTTCTCTAGCCTTCCCAGTTGTCCAGAGCTTCAGCTGAGCAAACAGAAAGGGCTACCTTACCCCGTGCTCCTAGGAATTTATCTATGCTCCCCCAAATGAGAAGTACAGCCTAGCAGTCTATTTTATAGCTTCCACATTCACAATTCTCATGAAAAAAACCCAAAAGGGCCCACATATGGAGCCAATGGAAGAGCAAAGAAAACTCTTCCAAAAGCCAAGCATTTCTGCTACTGAAACTGCTGCTCCGATCTTGGTTTATGCTTAAAAGTATATGGGAAATATTGAATAACATTATCTTTCCTACAGGACTGTGGTTTCTTCCTACACACTTTTCTGCCACAGAATTCAGCTAAAAACAATACATGATGTCATCTCAATAACTTGCCGATTAAAACCTCCCTTAAAAAAATGACACCCATCACACCCAGGAGGCCACCTACTCAGTCGGTCTCCAAATTAATATTTATATTTCTATCTTTAGGCATCAGAGAGGCTGAGAAGTTTTTCTACAGTGCTGGCGTACTTACCTATATGAGTAGGCATCTCAGCCTGAAGAAAAAAGGCTAATCAAATGCATAAGCATGTTCATATGTGCTGTTTATGCATATATCTGGAAACATCTGGTCTTGCTTTTTCTGAGACATTCTTCTCGGGTGTTAGAATTTGTAGTTATTTTGATAGAGAATCATTGGCATACAAACCTCCCTACACATCTTACACTAAAGGTTTCCATAGAACACCAGGATTAAGTGTCTATCTTTTGCAGGAAAAGAACATCATGTGCTTACTTTTCTCAATATCCTTTGATGGATGTTTCAACCAGCATCTGTAAAAATTCTCCCTGGTACTTCCTTAGATCATAGAAAGTGTTATTAAAGCTACATATGTTATTCCACTATGTATCTCTAATGCCTAGAACTAGTGGGCACTCAATAAACATTTTTTGGATAAATAAGAATGCAGGTCGATTATATTATAAAACAGAGAGGAAAGCACAGATGGGGAGCCATTAAGTCATAGATGGGGAAGAGATCGTGAACAGGGAGTGTATAATTTTTCTTTGGGTCATAAGAAAAGAATAAAGACAAGAAGGCAGTCATACATGGGAGTGAAGCAGATCTGCCAAGGAACAAAATGAAATGCTTCTTAATTGTTTGGGGAATACACACATACCACACAGTCAGGCTGGTGAAAAGCCAAGTTCACAGTCAGGGTTTCCCTCATTCCAATATTTCTTCCTAACAGTGTGAGACTCACTGACTTACATAAATCTTCCCATGTTTGTGTCATTGCTGAGGACACAATGAGGACAGGAGGATTATGGGAGCTTATTTTCACATTGTGGTAGAACTTATCTGGACTCAAATGTTCCCTCCCCCATTTCCTTCTCATCTATCCTATCAAATGTCTATTCAATTCTTTCCCCTGATAGTCCTGACCATTTTTTTTCCCCCGTTCTGGTGCAGAGCTCTACAAGAAGTATGGAACACATGTACACTCGTGGCGGATTCATGTCAATGTAAGGCAAAACTAATACAATATTGTAAAGTAATTAGCCTCCAATTAAAATAGATAAATTTATATTTAAAAAAAGAAGCATGAGCACACAGAAACAAAAAGCTTTTAAGATGTATTATTTTCTACCGCCTTTTCCCACCTCCACACCTCCGTAAGTTTGTGGTTTTTACATGACTGAAATAAAACTGCACGGTACACCGGAAGGACAGCTGTATGTCTGGTGTTAGGGAGAACCCACAAAATGCTCAGAATTTCAGCATGATCCAAATTGAATCGTATGTCCCAAATCATGTGCATTCCACAGACTCTTGAATTGTAGCAGCCATGATCAAACAAGGTTCTTTGTTTACCATTCAGGTAACCAGAGCTTGAGAACAGCTTCTCAGATCATTAAAATATATACTGCAGATTTAACATTTTGTATATATTATATGTAATGTACATTATACACATGTGTATACATTCAATACACTCATTCAACAACATTTGCCCAACACGTATTTATTGGCTGTTCTGTGCCATGTACTGTGATAAGTGGCAGGAAAACCATGGTAAATAAAACAAAGCAAAGCATATGTTCTATCAGAGGGGCATATTTAATAAACAAGTAAACACATAAAAAAATACATCATATGCCATTTGGCAGTAAGTGTCAAGGCCTCCTAGGTGGCACTAGTGGTAAAGAATCTGCCTGCAATGCAGGAGAACCAGATTTGATTCCCCGAGTCAGGAAGATCCCCTGGAGGAGGGCACGGCAACCCACTCCACTATTCTTGCCTGGGGAATCCCATGGACGAGGAGCCTGGGGGCTATAGTCCATAGAGTCACACAGAGTCAGACTTGACTGAAGCAACTTAACATGCACACACATGCATGCCTCAGAGAACAGTTAAGAGTGATAGAGACAGTGATGAAGGGAAGGAGGTTCTTTTAGGGAAGGAGGTCAGGGAAAGCCTCTATAATGAGGTGACCTTGAACTAGAGGCTTGAGTGAATGAGGAATTAAGCTAACAGGTACATAGGGTGGGGGCAGAGGTGGGGGCCAGGGGAGAAAGTTCCAGACAAGAGACCAAGAAATGCACAGGCCATGAAATACCCACATTCCGAGCCAATGTGGGTATTTCAGAAATGACAGGCATGGAGTGTGTGAAGTGGCAGCTAGTGGTGAACTTGTGAGCACTTGGCCAATTTAGGGTAGGCATGTTTAGTCCATCTTTGGGTGGCTTTCATTACATACAAAAGCAAAGCTAATGTTTTGGACATTAGTTAAGGACTAACAGCAAATGTTTAACAACTTTAAGAGAAACTGAGAAATTTAGACTTTTGCATGAGATCTAATGCTTTCATGATGGTTCAAATTTTTGAAATATTCTGTGAGCCAGTCTTCAGTTCATTCAGTTCAGTCACTCAGTCATGTCCAACTCTTTGAGACCCCATAGACTGCAGTACACCAGGCTTCCCTGCCCGTCACCAACACCCAGAGCTTACTCAAACTCATGTCCATTGAGTTGGTGATGCCATCCAACCATCTCATCCTCTGTCGTCCCCATCTCCTCCCGCCTTCAGTCATTCCTAGAATCAGGGTCTTTTCAAATGAGTCGGTTCTTTGCATCAGGGGCCCCAGTATTGGAGTTTCAGCTTAAGCATCAGTCCTTCCAATAAATATTCAGGACTGATCTCCTTTAGGAAGGACTGGTTGGATCTCCTTGCAGTCCAAGGGACTCTCAAGAGTCTTCTCCAACATCACAGTTCAAAAGCATCAATTCTTTGGCACTCAGCTTTCCTTATAGTCCAACTCTCATATCCATACATGACTACTGGAAAAACCAAAGCTTTGACCAGATGGGCCTTTGTTGGCAAAGTAATGTCTCTGCTTTTTAATATGATGAGCCTATATATGTGTGTATATACATGTATATATGCAAGACAAATCTAGTCTACAGACAATTTGTCAACTTTGCTTTAGATAAACAGAATTACTTGATGTGTTTAAATGTCAGGTCTTTGCACCCTACTTTTGGCCACCAAATTAAAAAAAAATAACACTGGTGTCAAGTCCAAGCTAGAGCTCTATTTATCATTCTGTTTATATCACCACATTTCACTCTTGTCACATTCTATTAGAGTTGTGTGGATCTCCATTTTCCTAACTTAAATTTAAAATTTCCTGAAGACGCTATCTTGTTTGACTTACGGTTCTTAGTATTCACAAGTTACATATATTTCAAGTGCTACATAAATGTTTCTACAATGAAGTTACTAAGATAATAAATCTGAATGAATCTTCTGAATGAAGACAATTTGACTGAGATAACTGATAATGCTTATAGTTACAAATATAATAGTCACAAATAGAAAAATAAAGTCAGAAGAGGAAAAATATTTTAAATGCTTCAAAAATCAGTGTAGGAAGGTAAGAATTACATTGTAACAATCACAATTAAAATATCAAGAAGATGCACTACCACTTGATAGAGTGTTAGAGTCCTGAGCAAGCACTAGAGAATCCCTGAATTATCACTCAGTCGTAGCAAGAGGGACAATACCACAAGTGATCATGATATATTTCTGATGCTTCCTCCACAGAATAGAACAGGGCATGTGTTGACCAATCCAAATTAAGAATGCTTTAAAATAAAGGGACCTCCGTGGTGGTCCAATGGCTAAGACTTCACACTCCCAATGCAGGAGGTATGGGTTCGATCCCTGGTCAGGAAATTAGCCCGCATTCTGCAACTAAGAGTTTGCATGCTGCAACTAAAGATCCCATGTGTCACAACTAAGCTCCAGCACAGACAAATAAATAAACAACTTTAAAAAATAAATAACATAAAATAAAAGGTCTGTTCCTTTTATGTGTTCTCTCTTCCTGTACGGGCTGGTGAAGCATTGTTTCCATTCAAGACTGAAGCACAGATGCGTACGGAAAGCTAATGCAGCCACCACAATGCATTGCATTTGGCAGCTTCCTTTCATATATGTGATCTCATTTGAGTCTCTCAATTACCCTTTAAGACCAGACAGATATTATTATTCCCATAAATACAGGAGAAAACAAGCTCAGAGAAACTATCTAGCTCATTGCTTCAATGCTACCTCATGCCAGAGCCCATACTAGATACAGCTTGTTGTTCGTTGCTCAGTAGTGTTTGACTTTTTGAGAGACCATGGATTGTAGCCCACCAAGTTCCTCTGTCCGTGGGATTTTTCAGGCAAGAGTACTGAAGTGAATTGCCATTTCCTCCTCCAGGGGATCTTCCTGACCCTGGGATCAAACCTGGGTCTCCAGCATTGCAGGCAAATTCTTTACCACGTAGCCATCGGAGAAGCACCAGGAAGAGTTAGAACTTTCCAAATCCAGGGCCAGTGGTCTTTCTACTATATCATGTTTCTCTTTTTACATAAAGGTTAAGAAATAGACATCTCTTCTAATAAAATTTTTAAATTGAGCATGAGTCATTTTCCACCATTAAAACTCAGCCTCATATTCCCAAATTTTTCCATATTATTAGGGATTTTATAAGTTTGTGACACTCCTGACATCAATATTCTAAGTCAGATAAAATGAAATGCATTCTGATATTTCTCAGAGGAAGGAGAGTGTCTCACATGATTAGGAATTGTATGATAAGTTAGGAACTATATCCAAGGCATTGATTTAGTCTTTGCTATTTTAGATTTGGCTGGAAATAGAAGTAGAAAACTAAATGATTCTGGTCATTGTGTTAAACTAAAACATGAGCCTCAAATCATGACTCTTTGTAATGAATGACATGTACTTTTATGCCAAATGCAAAGCACAGTTTATCAAATTATTATAAATTCTAGCTACTATGTATGATAATGCATATAAGTGCAGGAAATAAAATCAAAGGCTAAAGAATAGAGTTAAAGCATCTATTTCTTAATGAAAATTGCCCTATCACTGTAACATCTAAAAACCAACCATGTACCTAGCTTAAAAGTTTCAACTGAAAATATTCTTATCTCTACTAAACTGTAGAAAATTGGGGAGTCATAATGTAAAAGACTGAATATTGTTACCAAATTGTGAGATTATATATAGCACTATTTTAGTAAATATAAATGCAACCTCTATACATTGGTTTAAGAAAAATAAGACTTTAAACCATTAAATCTAGAAAGTGGAGAATAACACAGAAGAAAAGCTATAAACAATGTGATGGCATTTTCAAAAATGCTATTGGAAAGAACATCATATTATTTACCCACATCAGCTTAACCAGAATTATGAGGTTAAGGCTATATATAATTTACCCCTAAGAAAAAGTAATCATATAGTGAAAATGATAGGTTTTTTGGTAGCAATTCAAAATAGGGTAATTGGTACCAAAAATTATATGGTAATTTTAAAATAAGAAAAACTTGTTGGAGTATAGGTAAAGAAGACAAAGGATATTTACTTGAATTTGCAGCCAGAAAATATGCTGTCTTGGCTAGCCTTAGAAATAATTCCCTCCAAAATAACTAGAACCTTGGAGAAGCTCTTTCATTCCTATAAGCATCAGTTTCCATATTTGCAGCCTAATAACAATAATATAAATCCTAATTATTTCATATGGATTGTATGAGGAGAAAATGAGTTTAAAACTGAATTAATAGGCAAACATGATTGTTATTTTTGTTACTAACTTATGTATCATTAGTAGCATTTGCTAAGATAATGTGGCAGCTATTATGACATTCTTAATAAAATAAAAAAGGAAAATCAGTGTCTACTCCACTGAATATTTTTGGTTGCCATCCAGAATCCACTCATCTCTTTCCCCATTCATGTAAATAGTCTGATTATTTCTCATCACTCTGACCACAATAATTAGCACAAAGATGACTTCATAACTTGAAATATAAATGAGCACAAACAATCAGAATTAATGATATATGATGAGATATTTACTGAGACTTCAGCATGGGGTCACAAAGAGTCGGACACGACAGGGCAACTGAACTGAACTAAACTGAACAAAAAGAGAAACAAAAACTGTTTTGAAACCTTAGTAATTAGATATCACAAAGCCCTTCCATTTCGTCTTTGACTTAGCAGTCAAGTTATCAAAACAAATGATTTAAAAAATAATTTAGGAAATAATCTTAGAAACAAAAACTTAGATATAGCTAAAACTGAAAATAACAAGGAAATCAGTACAACTGGAAGATAAAAAATCAATAAATTAATAACCATGGAAATTTGTTATTTGAAATCAATATAGAACATAAAATTCTGGCAAATTTTCTAAGAAAACAGAAGTAAACAAATAAATCTGAAGAAGAGATTATAAAAATACAGAAGAAATTCACCTATGGATTATCTTAATAAACACTTCAGAAAACAAGAAAATTTTATCAGTAGAACAAATATGTTCAGAAGCCCTTTAAATATAGAATGCACAAAGGAATGAATTAATGGAAGCAAACCACTCTGTCATTATACATGAGAAGATTTTACGTAAGTTGGAAGTGGGTCTCAAAGACTTCAAATGCAGAGCAATGTAAGTAAGGAACGGTGTCTAGAAGATGAATTTGCTAAGAGAAGGAAATGGCAACCCACTCCAGTGTTCTTGCCTGGAGAATCCCAGGGAGAATCCTTGGTGGGCTGCTGTCTATGGGGTTGCACAGAGTCGGACACGACTGAAGCGACTTAGCAGCAGCAGCATACTGAGAGAAAATAAAAATCAGAGAGCACTCATGACAGCAGTTTTTTTCAATCCATCTATTCATCCCCAATTTGGGACAAGATATAAGCAGTAGACTTTTGCTTCTAAGGGTTCAGGAAGAAATACAAGTGTTTAGGTCCAAAAAACAGGGAAGTCCCATGAGAGTCTGGTTTTATCTGGGAAGAAGAGGTACTTTACTTACCCAGAAGATATGCCACTGGCACAAGCTGCCCAACAGCTGGATAATTTACCTTTCCCTTATAGTAACTGAAAGTAGCTGCAATACACAATAGAATCCATATAAATATAAGAGGGAATCTGAAAGAAGCATAAACACAGACTCAACAAACGCTGGGATAAAATATCTTAACAACAAGGAGGGTTAACACTTGAGGGTACAGTTAACAGAGTTATAGAATAAGTAAATAAGAAACCTTTACAAAAAGCAATTAACATTCTCAAAGGAACAAGAGAAGATATCATATCTATGAAATAAGAAAAGGCCCTTATGTAAAAGAACAGAGATCGTAAAGATGAAAAAACATAATATTTGGAGCAAACTCAAGAGATTGGCTGAATAGCAGAAAAAATATTGATAAAGAACAAACCAGTAATCTTATAGATTAAGCTAAGGAATTCTCCCAGAAACAAAAGTGTGATGGAAGTTATAAAATAAAATTTAGAGAATGGAGGGAAGATCCAAAGTTTCAACATTTGTCTAGTAAGAACTGATGAAATAGAATGGAGAAAAGGGGAAGGGGGTAAAAAATCAAAATTAACTTAGTAACAGAAGACAATTCACAGAGGAAAAGTAAAGTACATCTCAATTGTTATAGACCCCATGGTACAATAAGTAACCATATTTTGATATAAACCAAGTATAAGGGCATTTAAAAGAGGTACCAGACAGACTATGTGTTAGTGATAAAAATAAACTCTATCAAGAGCAAAGTCTACTCAACACAAGCTTAAATCTAAAATTTAAAAACAGGTTTCAGGAGGAACAGACTGATATGCAAGGACCTTAACTGCTTACAAAAAAAAAAAAAAAAGCCATCACTCTTTAGAGGAAGACAACAAAATTCAGAACAATCAATAAGATAGCATCACAATGAATATCCTTTAGTAAAAAGTGACTAGATACGCTAAGGGCAGGAAATGTAACAGGTATTTGAGGGGAAATCTGTCAACTGACACCAATCCAGAAATAACAAATGGTGGTGCTATAGACAAGGATGCTAAAGCAACTATTAAGACTATGAACAGATATTTACAGGAAAACATGAACATAATGAGGAGAGACATGGAAGCTATTTAAATTAACCTAATATAATGTCTTAGAGGTTAAAAAAATACAGTATTTGAAGTGAGAATTTAACTGAATGAGATAAACACCAGATAAGACATTACAAAAGAAAAAGTCAATCAACTTAAAGGCACTACAACAGAACTTATCCAAAATAAAACACTAAGAGATATGAGGTTGAAAATAAAATTACTGGAGCTTTAGTGGCCTCTGAATTAATATCAAGTAGTCTGATATCTTGTAATTGTAGTCTCAGAAGAAATGAAAATAATAATGGCTGAAATTTTTCCAAATTTCACTAAAACTTTAAGCCCCTTGACTCAAGAAACACAATAAATTCCAAGTAGAATACATACACAGACACATACACAAGACACTCAAGGCATATAATAAATAGTCAAATTGCTAAAAATCAGTGATAAAGAGAAGGGAGGGGATATATGTATACCTATGGCTGATTCATGTTGAGGTTTGACAAAAAAGAGCAAAATTCCGTAAAGCAATTATCCTTTAATAAAAAAATAAATTAATTTTTAAAAAGAGAGAGAGAGAACATCTTAAATGCAAACAAAAAATAAAGATCTTATGCAGAGGAACAAAAATAACACGCAAATTCTCATGAGAAACTATGCAAGTCAGAAGACAATGGAATTACATTTTTAAAGAGATGGGGGGAAAGATCTACAATTCCAATAATGCTACAAACAGTAAAAAACAGTCTTCAAAATGAAGGTGAAATAAAAACTTTTTGAAACAAAGTTGAGAATGGAAAATTATTAAGCCACAAAAAAAGAAGAAAAACTTGCCATTTGTGACAGTATGGCTAGGCCTTGAAGGCATTATGCTAAGTGAAATAAGTCAGAGGAAAATACTATATGATCTCACTTATGTGGAATCTGGAAAAAAAAAAAAAAAAACAGTAACAACAACAAAAAAACACCAAAATCAAATTCACTGATACAGAAAACAGATTGGTAGTGCCATAGGCAAGGGATGGGAGGCAGGTGAAATGGGTGAAGGTAGCCAAAATATACAGACTTTCAATTATCAAATAAATTATGGAAGTGTAATATATAGCAGGGTAACTATATTTAATTATACTCTATTGTATATTTGAAAATTGCTGAGAGTAAATCTTAGCATCTCTTATCACAAGAAAAATAATTTGTAATTATATGTAGTGATAGATGTTACCTAGATTTATTGTGATCATTATCCACCATATACAAATAGTGAATGATATTGCACACCTGAAACTAATATAATATTTTATCAATTATATTTTAATTTTATAAAGTTAGTTCCTTGAAAGTATGAATTCGATGAGACCTTAGCTAAACTAATCATTATTGACCACAACAAAATGATTGAAGTCACGAAATGACGATATCAGGAATGAGAGCAAAGGCATTACTACAGACCCTACAGGCACTAAATACAAGGTAAGTGCACATTATGAATTACATTAGAACAATAAATTGGACAAATTTAATGAACTAAAGAAATTCCTTGCAAATTACAAATTGCCAAAACTGCCAGAATAAATAGAAAACCACAGTGAGATACCCACTACATACCCATGAGTGAGTGAGTGAGTGAAGTCGCTCAGTCGTATCTGACTCTTTGCGACCCTGTGGACTGTAGCCCACCAGGCTCCTCCATCCATGGGATTCTCCAGGCAAGAGTACTGGAGTGGGTTGCCATTTCCTTCTCCAGGACATACCCATGGAACTAACTAAAGTTAAAAAAAAAAAAAAAACTGACAATACCAAATGTTAGAATATTTTGGAGGAACTGGAACTCTTGTATACCAGTGGTATGAAAATCATACAGTTGTTTAGAAAAAATCTTGGCAATTTCTTATAAAATTATATAGACACTTAGCACTTATCCAGCAACTCCATTTTAAAGTATTTATATAATAGAAATGAAAACACAGGTGCACACAAATAATCATGCAACCTAAATTAATAATTATCCAAAACTGGAAAGAATACAAACATCCACCAGGTGAATGAATAAACAAACTATAATTTATACAGATAAAAGAATACTACCCATAAATAAAAGGAATAATCTATGATCCCATTAACAACATGGAAAAATCTTTTTTAAAAGATTTATTATTGGGTGAAAAAAAAATCTGGACACAAAAGAGTACATACTGTATGAATGCATTTAAATGGAATTCTATAAAAGGCAAATTTAATCTATAGTGACAAAAAGCAGATTAGTGGTTGCCTGGGTCAGGAGTGGAGGGACTGACTGGGAAGTGGCACTGGGGAACTTTGGGGCATGTCATGAATGTTCTCTACTTCAGTTATGGTGTGGTTTCACAGACATATAAGTTTGTCAAAACTCATCAAAATGAACATTCAAAATGGGTACATTTTATGGTATACAAATTATACCTCAATAAAGTTGATTTTGTATAAGATTTTAAGATACCCTATTTCCCCTTTCAGAAACAGATTTAGAGCTAAACTCTTTGAGAGAATTATTCATATCAGTTTTCTCTGATTTCCCTCCTTCTATTCCCTTCTATGTCTGCTCCAGTCAGGCTTTTACTTACACCACCCTAATAATATTGGCTTCCCTAGTAGCTGAGATGGTAACACGTCTGCCTGCAATGCAGGAGACCCGGTTCGGTCCCTGGGTTGGGAAAAGCCCCTGGAGAAGGAAATGGAAACCCACTGCAGTATTCTTGTCTGGAGAATTTCATGGACAGAGGAGCCTAACAGGTTACAGTTCATGGGGTTGCAAAGATTACTCTGGTCAGAATCATTAGTAACTTTCCCTTTGTTAAGTCCTTTTGCAAAACCAATTCTTTCTTATATGACCCATCATTCCACATGACTGATCATTCCATCTTCCTGAGACACTTTATCTTCCAGTATATCACATTTCCAACTTCCCTGGTGACTCAGCGGTAAAGAATCCGCCTGCCAATGCAGGAGAATGGGTACAGTCTATAGGGCTGTGAAGAGTCAGACACTACTGAAGCAAGTTAGCACACACACACAACATACTTGAAGAGAAAACCAAAATCTTCTAGCTTTAAGTCCATTCAATTGCAATCACATTGTCAGTTCACAGTAAGTTTCAATCAATGGGTTCTTATCCATCAGGGCATGTCTCTCAATGGACACCTTTTTTACCTAAACTTTACCACTGGTGAGTTAAAAAACTCAACTCTGGTGACTGGATTTATAACTATCAACCAGAAAATATCTCTACTGGTTAAATAAAATCTAAGAAAATGCAAGAGCAACATAAATTGATTAATAGGTATAATTAACCCAAGCTGGTATGAACCTTCCATGAACATAAATCTAAGTTCTGCAAACTATCTCGATGACTAATTTTACAGGAAAATGTGTTGTAGTCTCAGAACCTAAATACTCTTAGACTTTTCCTGAAATAATTTCCCTTTTGTACAAGAACAGGCTCAGTTAAAAATAGCTACAAAAATGTTATTAAATGGCTTGACCAATTATTCTTAGATACCATGAAAAGCCTAGTTCATAAGATGTTTTCATTATTGAATAATTTTTTTTAAAGAGTGTTAATGGTTTTGAAAATGTACCATGTAAAAAATAAGGACAAGCCCTTTCAACTCTTGATTACTAAATTTGAGACCCTGTGAAAATGGAACTCAATATGAGCCCTATTTAAAATGGCCATATTTATTGTGTATTTTATCCTGGGAACAAGGCCTAAGCCAGAGACATTTTGAACTCATCAAATATGTAAATTGTTTTTCAAACACTTTGGGGTTACCACAAAACCTAAATTGTTTTTAGCCAACCAAGCACTTTCTCCCTTCAGTTTCAAAAGCCAATTGTATTTTTTTTAATTCAAGAAAATCTAATTCAGATGTTACTGATTCACTTGCACTTAAATAATTAAAATGCTGTTTTGCAAGAACTGATTGGTGTGCAAGAAAGCTCTTGAGTCTCTTGTCTAAACCTTTTTGAGTCTGTTTGCTGAAAAACAGGAAATCTTGCTTTGCCAAGAGTAAACCAACTGCAGTGGCACACTTGGGTTGAAAGTCTGATTTCAGTGCAAATCCAAAGCCATCGTTTGGAAATGGATGAATCATGCTGAAGCATCTCCTTCTGTCCTTTCCATCTCCTAAAGGCTTTGCTGAAAACCAGCTTCTGAGCCCAGGTAAATTTCCACCTCTAGATGCTGAGAACAGAGAAGCAAGACCCAGAGGTCTTTATCAGGAACACAGCTAGGAGTTCTGAGGCTTGTAAAACTTCTTTTTAAAGCTTATCTTGCTCTAGTTGATTTCCAAATATCATCAGTAAAATAGTTTTTCAAGCTTGGATCTATTGAATGATGAAAGTAAATGTACATTTTCTCCAGGAAGCTATCGTTCTCCACCAAGATTTGCTTTTTATTTTTTGGGGGGGGGGAGGGAGGGCGTGGAAGTAGTGAGTTACTCCTATCAAAATCTTCTTGATCAATGTAAGGACGCTGTAGATTATCTGGATGACAACACTGGAGTAAATAACTATTATACACATACAGTTTTGTTTGAGATCACTGTCTGATTGTACGAATTAGTTCTATTACTGTTTCAACCACTCCCTATTCATGAGTAAGGCACTGTTTACCTCCTGCTCTGCGTACCTTCTTTCAATCTGACACTTTCATTGTGAGGATTCACTGAAGTAGAACCCATGATGAGAACCTGGTACACTGGAAGCATTCCATAAATAGTAGGTAATATTACTTTGGAGACTTTCATACAACATGTGAACATGCAACAGAATATAGCTGCTGCCACTTCTTAAAGTGGACCCATTAAAAATAGTCTGTATTGAGTTATTGCACCTAAGTGCAACGTAATAAGCCCAGATCCTATCTGTTTCCTGAGCTGCATTAGCAGGTAATAAGAATGCCTCCCCTTGCCATTTTGGCTACGGAATTCAGAAGGTATCCTGTGGCCCTTAGCAAATTCTCACCTCCATCCAGACTCACAGCTGGTTTAAGGGAAATCCAAACCTACAGCTGCTGGCAATGAATATTCCCGGTGTTGATGTGAAAGGGGTGTCACAACACCTGTGCCATAATCCAGAATAATGTTGAGTATTCTGTTTTCAAGGAAAAAACAATCCTCCACTCCTGAAGGTCTCTTTCTGGCTCCTAGGTAAACATGCCAGCCTCAAAGGAGTCTTGGGTTTCATCCTTAGGATACTAAGAGAGCACCATTGACCAAGGGCAACTGGACACAGACAAGAAGAAGCCATTTATTAGGATTCCATCAGCTGATGCAATTGAACAAACATGTGCTGAGTGCCTACTTTGTGCTCACTGGGCTCAGTGCCATTGCAGACAGAAAACAATGCGACCCAACTCAGTACCTGTCTTCAAGTTTAATGGGCTTCAGGAAAGAAGCCCATTAGAAAGAAATACAAACAACTAAGAATGTAGGAAATATATGTAAAAGACGACAAGACACATAAAATGGTCCAGTGAAGTGTGGTCGCTCAGTCGTGTCCGACTCTGCGACCCCGTGGACTGTAGGCCACCAGACTCCTGTGCCCATGGGATTTCCTAGGCAAGAATACTGGAGTGAGTTGCCATTTCCTTCTCCAAAATGGTCCAGGGTAGCATAAAAGAGAATGGAAGTATAGAGGAGATGACATTTTAAATGCATATAGAAATCATAAGATTTAAAGATAACTGTGAAGGCTAACGGAGCTTCCCTGGTGGCTCAGCAACAAAGAACCACTTGCAGTCCAATAGCTGCAGGAGAGTCACGTTCGATCCCGAGGCCGGGAAGATCCCCTGGAGGAGGGCATGGCAACCCACTCCAGTATTCTTGCCTGGAGAATCCCATGGACGGAGGAGCCTGGCAGGCTACAGTCCATAGGGTTGTAAACAGTTGGAACAACTGACGCGACTTAGCACACACACATGCACATGAAGGATAATACAATTAGTGACGAATTTGTCTGTTTCTTACATCAGTTTCTTTGTTAAGAGTTCAAGCAGTATTTTTGTCTCCTCATCTCTCAGATCCCAGAGCACAAAAACACTGATTAATGTTGAAATAAGTGATGGAGTAATTAATAGAGTGCTTAAACTTAATTTATACTTGGAAGATGACAATAAAGGTTGAATCACTGAATGAGTCAATGAGTACAACTTTCCAAATTAATTTGGGGGAGAAGATGACACCACCTACCTTCCTCATTTACTTGGTAGGAAAACCGAAGTCCAGAGAGCTGCCTGACAGGCCTGGCCCAGCTCACAGGGTTGTACAGCAAAGAGCTAAGTCTGCAACCCAAGTCTTCTGACTGTCAGGGATCTTTCCACTCATTCCAGGAGTTATCACTTTGTATTAATTGAATTCAAATGCATTTCTGCTAAGTAAAGGCTAATTCAAATTTTAATTGTTCTGTCTGGCAAAATAGAGCTTAACTGTGTCAATCCCTTTATGCCCACAGTTGAAGGCAAGTTGGTTTCTCCACAACACCGTGGCAGGAGCAATTACTCCTTACAGAAACCAAATCTAGACAAAAGCCCTCCACAACCCATTGCACATCCTGCTGGGTCAGGCTTGACCCGGAGAGGCTGGCATTCAGCTTCAGGGCATTGAGGCCACCCCACCCCTGCTCCACAGAGCCACAGCACAAGGGTGCAGGTTGGAGTGGGTGGGGAAGCAGGGGTGAAGCTCAGGGTCACTGAAAGGTTGTTTTGTGATATTGCCTTTTGTTTCTTTCTTTCTTTTTTTTACAAGGGATATCCACATTTCAAAACAAAAGAATAAGACTTCTGATAGATTTCCTCAAAGGCAACCACTGAGAGATTTGCCAAAGCCAATGCCCCAGGGGTTAGTTTAGATAAACAAGGGCACTGGGAAGCTGTGTAATCTAAACTTTTCCCTCTGGCCCATGCCAGCACTTTAGCTGCCAAGGAGTAGATGTGCTTTCTGCTTCCAAAAATAAAAAGTGATTATACTCTTGCTACCCAAGCCCACCCTTGGCCACTCCACGGACCATCACAAAGAGATGATGAGGGATGCACTTTGTGGTATTGTTTTTGGAAAGCTCTTGTTCAAAAAACTCTTGAGGGTGTGCTGTCAAGGGGGTTGCTGGCACCTCTGGGCAGGCAGTGGGCACCTACTGGAGCCCCTGGGAGTGACTCTTCTGCCAGGGACACATGGCTTCCATTAGCCAAGAGCTCACTGGTTTTCTGACCTGGAATTCTCTCTCATTGTTGTTTATATCTGATGCTTCTCTAGGCTGGACATGAAAGTAAGAAAGGAAAACTGGGTAACTTTTTCTTTTTTTAATTTATCATGTGTATTTTTCTTTTGTAAATTTGTCAGTTCAAGTCTTTGTTTTTCTACCAGTCCATACATTTTTTTTTTTTTTGATTCATAAAAGTTCTTTACATCTTAAGGATACTGATGTTATTCTGTAGTCACTAAGTCATGCTCAGCTCTTTTGTGACCCCATGGACTATAGCCTGCAGGCTCCTCTGTCCATGAGATTTATCGGGCAAGAATACTGGAGTAGGTTGCCATTTCCTTCTGCAGGGGATCTTCCAGACCCAGGAATTGAATCCGAGTCTCCTGCATTGGCAGATGGATCCTTTATTGCTGAGCCATCAGGGAAGTCCCTTAAGGATATTACTTCTTCATCTTACATATATGTTGTAAATATTTTTCCCAGCTTGTAACTTGAAACCTTTGAGTTATATTTTACACAAAATGCAAAGATCTTAAGTGTATAAAAAGCAGGTAAATATTAAAGAGAAAGTATATCCTAGGTTACTATCATAGAGGACTTAGAAATTTCATCTTTCTTCTGAAATTATAGTATATATGACCAGATCTGAACCTCATTTCAGGCCATTCTTCACTCCTCACAGAAGTCTACAACCTCCTTCCTACTCAGAGTGACGAGATTGTCCCATTTTGCCTGGAACTTTACTGGTTTTAGAACTGGAAATCCTTCAAAGGCCCACATGTTAGTAATGTCCTCATACTAGTAATGAACATAGAATTGAATGGAAAAAACGGGAATGTCAGGCCACCTCTACTCCTGTAGGCATCATTTAGAATTCACCAAGGAGGTAAGAATACCTTCTTCAAAACTGGAAGTTAAAAAATAAGTATAATATTGGGGCGGGGGGGGGGGAGTCTTAATTAATAGTCTATTGTGAAAAAGTTTAAGAATCTTGCACTTGGTGTGACTCAAGCAATAAATACTTAAATACTTGATTCTTTCTGATCTCTTTTCATCGTGACTTTAATGTTTCCAAAGTTAGTTGTGTTCTAATGTAAGGATATCAGTGAAGTGCTACCTAGTCCAGCATCCATTATCCTGTGAAAAAATCAGTTTCCCTTGAAATCAATGCATTATGTTTTATGTAGGACCTTGCCTGAGGATTTACAACCATATCCCCTGTGAGGGCCAGTGCAAGAAAAAAAACATTTAATAAATGTCTGTTGAATCAGTGAATGAATGAATGAATAAATTAAAGCACCAGCAAAATAATTTTTATGTGCTAAAGGAACATATATTTATGAGCTGCTGCTGCTGCTAAGTCGCTTCAGTCGTGTCCAACTCTCTACGACCCCATAGATGGCAGCTCAACAGGTTTCCCCGTCCCTGGGATTCTCCAGGCAAGAACACAGGAGTGGGTTGCCATTTCCTTCTCCAATGCATGAAAGTAAAAAGTGAAAGTGAAGTCGCTCAGTTGTGCCCGACCCTTAGTGACCCCATGGACTGCAGCCTATCAGGCTCCTCTGTCCATGGGATTTTCCAGGCAAGAGTACTGGAGTGGGTTGCCATTACCTTCTCCGATATTTATGAGAAGACATGAGAAAAATATGGCATTATATGCAATATAGAGTTCACTTATTTAATCACAACACCCTTTTAAAAGGATATATTATAAATGCTGACAGCATATATTATAGTCCCCCAAATCATAAAAACGGAATTCAGCATATAAATTAATCTATCATTATAAGTAATTATACATACTGCCTTTAAAAATACTATTTGTCTTTCTAAAACATCAGGACTATCTTTATTGTTTTGACTCCTATAAAACTCTTGCTTATTGTGGAAAATTCAAGCAATACTTTAAGAAAAAGTAGAAAATAAAATTACTTCCCACCACTTGGTGGTAGCAATTATTAGCAACTCTCATGTGCTCATTGATTTTTCTGTGCACTTAAGAACATATGTATATAAAAATATATATTTGTTTAATATGAATGTAATATACCATTATATATATCCTCCCATGTCAAAACATAGATCTAACATGTCTTTATGGATGACTGCATGATGTTCCATTGTTAAAAAAGTGATTTTAACATATAGATTTTAGTAAGAATAAAAATTCTCAACATTTGAAGCTCTACGGAAAAATAATTAATAATAACTTTAGAAGATCATTTCTCAGCAAATGAGTTAAAAGCCCCATGACTTGATGATCAGTAATATCATTCATTTTCAAAAGAAACCAAGCCCTAGTAAGGGTTGGGGGTAGTATCTGAAGAGCTAAGCTTGGCAATGCTCCAAAAATGTCCTTTGCTTCTAGAATACCAGGAAGGCCTATTGGTCATGATTCATTCCCAATAAGATACAAATGAGAGTGAGACCAGATGAGCCTCCATGCCATTCACCGGCCAGATGAAACCAGGTACTCTCATGATTTCTACTTGCTAAGTTGCTGGCATGAATCTACCTGGAAAGGAAGCAATTGCTTCAGATTCTATTCATCCTTGTCAATAGGTATTTATTTAGCTATACCCCAATGTATTTCTGGGCACTGGCACAGTAAATTGAATGAATCAGGTCTTTCTGTTTGCAATTCAATACAACCTGCTTTCTAGGGATCCAAAATGTTGCCATCAAGATTGACTCTATTAACTAGTGGTTACTAGAGGGGAGGTAGGGAGCGGCAAAATAAAGGTGAGGGAGTAAAGGTCAAACTATAGATGTAAAAGGATGCATTGTACAACACGGTGAATATAGCCAGAATTTTGCAATAATTGTAAACGGAAAGTAACCTTTAAATTGTATAAAAGTAAAACAACTTTTAAAAAAGATTAACTCTATTAATCATGAATCAAAAATAGGAGTCTCCGTGACGTTCATTGTAACATGTTCAACAACAATCAGAAACAAAAATGGAAAAATTTTATAAACTTTCAACAGTATGAAATTGGTTAAGCAGCCATCA
>SJYT01007008.1:0-13506 GCA_006410635.1 Cephalophus harveyi | reverse complement strand
ACACAAAAATAAACTCAAAATGGATTAAAGATCTAAACGTAAGACCAGAAACTATAAAACTACTAGAGGAGAACATAGGCAAAACACTTACCGACATAAATCAAAGCAGGATCCTCTATGATCCACCTCCCAGAATACAGGAAATAAAAGCAAAAATAAACAAATGGGATCTAATTAAAATTAAAAGCTTCTGCACAACAAAGGAAACTATAAGCAAAGTAAAAAGACAGCCTTCTGAATGGGAGAAAACAATAGCAAATGAAGCAACTGACAAACAACTAATCTCAAAAATATACAAGCAACTTATGCAGCTCAACTCCAGAAAAATAAATGAAATAATTCTTTTAACTGAGAACAGTTAAACCTCTCATAGAATCTTGAGTCCAGAATAGCTCCTAGAATTTCTGGCTATTGGTAGGGAAATAGGACACCAGATAGCTTATATCTGCTTATGAAAAAGAAAAAAAAAAAACCCACAAATATTTATCTTCAAACTTAAATGGAAAGAATTTGAAACAATATACTAAGGTCTCAGTCATATCATGCAGAAGCATTAGCAGTCTTTTTTTTTTTTCCTTTGACTAAGAAGATTATATTCTTCCCTTAGGCCTTTTAGTTTGATGTTCTTGATGTTCATGTTTTAGTTAGAAATAACAAGAGCTAATAATGTGTTAATATGACATCTTGATCTTGACCATCTTGCTTATTGTTGAAAAGTGAGTATAAAAATATAGTATCATCTATAGTATATATTTGGAGAAGGCAATGGCATCCCACTCCAGTACTCTTGCCTGGAAAATCCCATGGACAGAGGAGCCTGGTAGGCTGCAGTCCATGGGTTCGCAAAGAGTCAAGACATGACTGAGTGACTTCACTTTCACTTTTCACTTTCATGCATTGGAGAAGGAAATGGCAACCCACTCCAGTGTTCTTGCCTGGAGAATCCCAGGGGCAGGGGAGCCTGGTGAGCTGCCATCTATGGGGTTGCACAGAGTCGGACACGACTGAAGCGACTTAGCAGCAGCAGCAGCATAGTACATATTATTTTTAAGTTTTAGAAAAAGATGCAGAGATAGCTGCAATTGACTGTAAAAAGAATTATGAAAAGGGACATTCATAACAACTTTTAATAATAATATCAATAACAAATTATTAATACTAACAATATACACTTCAAGAACCTGCTAGGTACATGATCTTCAGAAAACTAAGATCATGGCATCTGGTCCCATCACTTCATGGCAAATAGATAGGGAAACAGTGGAAACAGTGACAGACTTTATTTTGGGGGGCTCCAAAATCACTTCAGATGGTGACTGCAGCCATGAAATTAAAAGACGCTTGCTCCTTGGAAGAAAAGTTATGACCAATCTAGATAGCATATTAAAAAGCAGACACATTACTTTGCCGACTAAGGTCCATCTAGTCAAGGCTATGGTTTTTCTAGTAGTCATGTATGGATGTGAGAGTTGGACTATAAAGAAAGCTGAGCGCAGAAGAATTGATGCTTTAGAACTGTGGTGTTGGAGAAGACTCTTGAGAGTCCCTTGGACTGCAAGGAGATCCAACCAGTCCATCTTAAAGGAAATCAGTCCTGAATATTCATTGGAAGGACTGATGATGAAGCTGAAACTCCAGTACTTTGGCCACCTGACTTGAAGAATTGACTCATTTGAAAAGACCCTGATGCTGGGAAAGATTGAAGGCAGGAAGAGAAGGGGACAACAGAGAATTAGATGGTTGGATGGCATCACTGACTCGATGGACATGACTTTGGGTAAACTCCAGGAGTTGGTGATGGACAGGGAGGCCTGGTGTGCTGCAGTCAATGGGCTCACAAAGAGTCAGACATGACTGAGCAACTGAACCGAACTGAACTTGCTAGGTACCAAAATATGTATCAGTTGTTTCATATATGCTATTGAGATAGAAGACAGTATGCCTGCTTTACAGATGGGAGTCTTTGCCCAGGGCTACACTCACAGTTACATGAAAGAGGAAGATTTGAAGCCATACTTGGAATGATGCCAATAAACCATAAATCCTACATTATAATACAAGGTCATTATTTGAACTTTATTAACTGAACTTTATTAATGACAGAAGATGAGATGGTTGGATCGATTCACCAACTCAATGGAGATGAGTTTGAGCAAACTCCAGGAGATAGAGGACAGGGGTGCTGCAGTCCATGAGGTCACAAAGAGTAGGACACAACTTAGTATACTGAACGACAACAACTGTTGCAACACAAGTTTTCCGTGCCAGCTGGGTGCTCATATATGCATGCCCCCAAGCCCACCACCAGTAGCTTCCTAGTGTTGTCGTGTACTAAGAAGCTGCTATTTGCAATTTGAGCCCTTTTGGTCCCTTAACAAATTCCATGTCTTTCCTCTAGTCTTTCTTGTGCTAGTAACATTCTCCATTTGATGCATGTTTAACTGTGAAAAATCTACTTATCACACTGTTTTACCACACACCCCTTTATTCATAGTCCCTCACAGTTTCATAAATGGTGTTGGGCTATTTTACATATCCATTAGTTGCTTTACCATATTATTAAATTTTAATTTTTTACTTTTCTGACTGTAACCTCTTCTTAGAACACATCTTTCAGAATGTCTTAGACTATTAATGATTGTATCTTTGTGCTGGTTTTGAGTTGGCTCTAGTTCTGGATAGCCAACAAATATCCATATATATATGTCCTAGTATGGTCTAGGACATGTCTTCAGTGTTAGCTTTTGAGCTTTTCCCTCACTGGTAAGATCTACAATGTGTGCTAAACTTCCCTAACAGATGTTTTAAAAGTCAGTATCTTGAGTTTATTCCCATTCTATTTTCAGGTGTGGGAAGCGTGCTGATTTATTATCAGCTTTTATATCTCCAGGTGCTTTGGAGAGATAGGGAGCAATAAAGACGATGATGATAAGTTCAACATACTTAAAACCTATGGATTTTATCAATAGGCATGAAGCTCCCAAGCTCTATCGTGAAAACCCACAAAAAGGTTTCTTGTTAAACAGCTCTTTTGTTTTTATTGCTGTTGTGAGGATAAAATATTATTCCAAGCATCCTTTTTTCCTTCTGCTTCCCTTTCAGCTCTTGAGCTGTGCTATGAAACAAACTAAAGAACAAACTTAAAAAAAAAAAACAACACATACATAATCTTGTCATTTATGGGAAGCATCTTAGTTTGTTCCTTAGAGATGCTGCCTTACTTAATATTTATAACAATTTGTATGATATGTTTTGTGTTGCTTAATTTTACAGATAAGGAAATTCAAGTCCTGAGCATTAAAGTATCTTTCCCATGGTCATCTGGGTGGTAAATGGCTAAACAGAACAAACTTTGAATCCAATACTGAGTGCCTTGAAATTCCATGCTCTTTTACTAAATCACATTATCTTATATAAATGAGCAAAATTTTGTTACTATCCATTTAATTCATATTTCACTCTTCTCATTGTACACTGTTTATCAATGTAGTTCTTCTCAAACTTCTGCTACTAAGAATACCTTGTTGTACAAGATATTAATATGAAACCCATACCAAAAAGAGGTTGAGAAATTTACCATAAGTTGTTCACAGATTTAAACTGTTTTAGGGCCCTCTTGTTACAATTTTAAAACTCATGCAAAATTTGCATCCTATCATGTAATTTTAGCATAAAAACTATTTTAAATTCTGTTAACTCATAAAAACCCACAAAAACTAACTTTTCTAACTTGTCACATTGACTAGTGGACATTATATAATAAGATTTATTCTAAGGATTTTGTAAATTAAAGACTCAGTATTTCTCCATTTCAGATAGACAGACATTCCTCCTAGTTCTAAGGACACTAACGGTAGTCTACAAAGACTTAAACATGTTTGCCCCTGGTTATCCTCAGACCTTATTTCCTCTACATTTCTCTCAACTCAGTTCAGTTACAAACCTTCCTGCTGTTTGTCAAATATCTAAATCAAGCTTCCATAGCAGCATACATTTATGGTTTCTCCACCTGATATTTACACGGTTCACTTCCTCTCTTTGGTTAGATTTTACTTCAGTGCCTTATTCTCTGAGAGTTCTGCCCTTGCCATGCCTCTAAAATAATCCTCTTCCTCCGTTCATGTGCTTAAAAAAAACAACCTTATATTCTATTCTGTGCTGATCAGCATATTAACTTATCTGTTTCCCCTTCTAGCCCTATGTAGTCAGGGACTTTTTTCATTGTTTATATGAATCATGGTTGTTAATTGCAAAAATACCTAACCCATAGTTATCATAAACAGCAATAAATTTATTAAAAGCTAGTAGCTGCTCATGGACTCTCCAGGAGGCAAGATTACCCAGACTGGGAGGTTAAGCCACCAGAAAAAGTGTAGAAGGCTCACAGTGGGGATGGTTCAATGCACTCCATCACAATTGCCACCAGAGCCAGATACCACTGTCCATATGCTGACAATATCCTATCTTGGAAGTCCAATTTTTCAGCTATGGGGGCTCTAACCTATCAGGAAAAACATTTAGAAAAGTACCCTCTTGGTATCTGCTTCCTATAGTTCTTCCTTTCAGGACCAAAGTCTGGAGTACGTGCATGTGATTAGCGAATTCTAGGTCACAAAGCTGAGCTCTCGATCAAGGACAGTGGCAATAAAAGTTAGTTTCAGCTTTCTCATTTGAGAAGTGTGATTCATAACATAGAAAATCCCCTATATAGAAGGAAATTGCTCAAAATGTGCTACATGGCCAAAGAAAAAAAAAGCAAATGTGCATGACCTTGCATTCCCAGCACCTAGAACATGTCAGTTACACTTGGAGCATTCTGTAAAAGTTGCTAAGTAGATGAGTGATATATTATGTTCATTTTCAGGTGATCAAGCCAATCAACCTTAAGGGAAATGAACCCTGGATACTCATTGGAAAGACTGATGCTGAAACTCCAGTATTTTGGTCACCAGATACCAACAGCTGACTCATTGGAGAAGTCCCTGATGCTGGGAAAGATTGAGGGCAGAAGGAGAAGAGGATGAGATGGCTGAATGGCATCACATATGCAATGGACATGAACTGGGCAAACTTTGGGAGATGGTGAGGGACAGGGAGGCCTAGAATGCTGCAGTCTGTGGGGTCTCAAAGAGTAAGGACAACTGGATGACTGAGCAAACAATGAGGGGTAAGAATATTTTGAAAGCTCTATTTGTACAAATTAGCATTAACATGCATCAACAGCTCTTTTTCAGTGTTTTGGTGTAATGTTTTTAAGTATATACATCATATACTGCATAACATTCTCAGNCTGTGGGGTCTCAAAGAGTAAGGACAACTGGATGACTGAGCAAACAATGAGGGGTAAGAATATTTTGAAAGCTCTGTTTGTACAAATTAGCATTAACATGCATCAACAGCTCTTTTTCAGTGTTTTGGTGTAATGTTTTTAAGTATATACATCATACACTGCATAACATTCTCAGTTGATGTGAGGACAGCACCCTATAATCAAGTCTATTACTATTTCTGTACTGAAACATATAATAACACATACTCAGTAAGTTAAAGTAACATAAAGGCTAAAAATAGCCTCACATGAGTTTTTTGTTCCCAAATAAGCTATATAATTACCTTATAACTAGCTATATAACTAGATTTTGAAACTGAGGATAAGAGAGTATAGACTTAAATGAATCAAGTATAAACGAAAACATTAGCATATTTACTGTTTCTGTGGTCAACATTCATTTAACCGTTCAATTTATTTTTAGTGCTCCGATCTGGACATGGAAACTAAAGACATTCACTTTTTTTGCCTTTTGATTAAGAATATTCAGCCTAGAAGAAAATGGGTAAATTTATATTTCCTAGACTACCTTCTTCTCCATAAACGTAAAACTCATGCTTTACTAGAGCCTCTACGTTCTACCAGTTCAGACTGAGTAGTTCTGTCTACTTCCCAAGCCCTGGTGAGTGTCTCATTGACATCATTAACAGTTTGATTTTTTCTGATCTGTATACTTAGAATCTCATACCTCACTCTATTTGCGATTTTACAGTTGTATTTGAATTTATTTTTTTTCAGTACTTACTAAAGTCCCCAGCTGACACATAATTTAAAGAGGCTGTTAAAAAAAATAGCCTTCTCAAAATAAATTAAGATTTCAAGATGCAGAAACAAGCAATAAACCATTCTTGTACCTGATCATTGTCCATTCAGCCAGAATTAACTCAAATATCACTGTGTAATATTCAGAAAATCTCTCTACTAAGTGATTATTTGGCAAGAATTACATACCACACCATAACTACCAATACTGATTTTCTTCCCTATACATATGAACATACATTATTTACTTACAATAACTAGAGCTATCCCTAGATCTTCAATACCCAAGGAATATAAGTTTTATTTACAACAATTTCTGTCAAAATATTGAACAATGTTCCCCATTGTTTCTATCTGATTTCAGATGATCCTATCTGATCTTTACATAATATAGTATTATTTGAATAGGAGAAACCAATTTAATCGCAACAATAGGTTTGGTATCTAATATTTTTAAACTACAAAAAAGTGCCACAGATATTACAATGCATTCTGCAATCATGAATAATTTTTAGCTTTCACATGGAGCAATGTTATTTTGGAGAAGGCTTTCACAGTAATGTTAACTGCAAGATACTTTTAGTTTTATTTACATTTCACTAATATTTATCTTTTCTAATTAAAAATTAATAGTTTTTAATAGTTTGTTGATCGGTTCCAGAGATCTTGTAAGTTATATTTTTAGAAGACAAATGAATTCAAACCTTTCATATATGTAAACTTTTGCCAAACATCTCAAAGAATTCTTCCTCAAGAATAATGAATTCTTTGACAATGGTCATTGGAATGGAAAAGAAAAGTAGTTAAGGGAAAATTGTCATCAATCCCACCGCCATGCTCTATGATATACTTAAATTCAGAATATCTCAACACAGTACAACACTAATATGAAAAAAATATGGATAGATATCTTGATTAAAGGAAGCCTCTCAACACTAATAATTAAAATTGCCACTTTTTCCCTTAGAAGTATGTTGATTCCATCAAAATACAGCATGGAGAGATTCTGCCACGCTTGGGAAAAGGGCTTTTCTTTTGTAGACTGAGAGGAGACATTTTGAAAGGAAAAATGGGAATAGAGACCCTGCAAGAGACCTAAACTGCAGTTGAATTCTTAAGGAGTAAATATGGAAACTTAAAATTTGAATATTAACTATCTTAATATTTATGCCTATGCTGCCCCCTTGTAAGTTTTTATGTAAGCCCCAGTATGTATATCCTAATTTAAGGACCAAACTCTAGGATGACCATCCTACATCATAATCTCTCCTTTCCCACACAAAAGCCAACTCTGAAGTGCCCTGATTTGAGAGTCCTAGATTTAGATGTTTGATATCAGTGAACTTTATTTCCAGGATACCTAGTAGGGCTTGTCATGTGTGCATAACCCAGGTGTTGTGTGCCTAGAAAGTCTCAAGTTCTCTGGTCACATAAAGTCACATTCTTCTTAAAATTTAGAATGAAATGAAGTAGATAAGGACTCCAAAGTGTAGATTCCTTCCTAGTATGGTATCCTTTCTCCACTCTCTGTAGCCGTGATTTCTCTTTCAGGCAAAGCAAAGTTTGTCAGCCTCCTCCCCCAGACTTCTGGCATTCAGTTATGTTGCTAAGTGTTTTCCCTCCCTGATTCACTCAGGTTTTATCAGGAAACTGAAAAAATTCTCAACTTTAATCATACTATTTATTTATCCCCATTCTGATTATGGAGAAGGACCCATAACACATTTAACCCTCAAAACATATCTTTCACCAATTTTCCTAAATAAAAAGAATTGCTTTTCTAAGAGGAATTCCTGCACAAGTATATTCTCTTAGAATATTATGTTCAATATCAGTCTCCCTATTTTTTCTTCCTTTTCCTGCTCAGGACTCTTCATGTCTTTGTTCTATAGCAGAAATGCAACAGACCCTATTATTCAGAGAATATTCCCATATTGCTGTCTTTAGAATAATATAAATTTTGTCTTATGTGGAATATTTTAATAAATTTTCTAAGAATTTTGATTTTTTTATATTATTAAATCCATGAAAAAAAAAGTTTCCATTGATCAATACTGAGATGTTTGTTACATTTAGTTTTCTTTGCTTGTATACTATCTAGTGTTCTCCTCCTGCCCCCAATCCCTCCCAGCATCAGAGTCTTTTCCCTGTCTCTTATACACATCTAGATGTGTATAAGAGACAGTTTAAACATTGAAAACTAAAATGTTTTGTTACTTTATATACATTTAAGGACCTGTTATGAGACATTAACATTGAAATACAATGTTTGATCTTTTAATTAGCCATGGGATATGGAGAGTCTAAGTCAAACAAGATATAAAAATTAAAGCTTGGGCATTCAATATATTATTATCTAATCGTGTTATCTAATAATATTAATAGTATTGTATCTTTACAGTTTGATTTCTTGGAATGTACTCTCCTAAAACAGTGTATTTCAACACTGGCTGTTACTGGAATCACCAGTTGGGTTACCCACAGAATGGAGAACAATAATACCAAACAAGTTCTCACACTATTGTGAAGGTTCTGAATCCCATGTCAGGCCTCCAGCCTGGGGATCTGACCAAGGGGCTGGGAATCCTCAGGGAATCTGGCCTTGAGGGCCAGTGGGATTTGATTACAGAATTTCCAGAGGACTGAGGGTAACAGAGACTCCAGTCCTGGAGGGCACACACAAAATCTGGCACATGTCAGCATGGGAGACTGAACCAAAACTATCTGCTGTAGAGGGCCTTCTGTAGATGCATGGGTTAACAGGGGCTCACTGCAGGGATGGGGGCTTTTGGCATAAACCCTCTTAGAGACTGCCATTAGCCCTCAGTCCAAACAACTACTAGGGAAGGAGTGCAACCCCGCCTATTAGCAGATAATTGGATTAAAGCTTTACTGAGCAAGGCCCTGCTGACCAGAGCAAGACCCAGTTTTCCCCATTGCCAAAAAAGCAAGACAGTTCCAGAAAAACATTTACTTCTGCTTTATTGACTATGCCAAAGCCTTTGACTGTGTGGATCACAATAAACTGTGGAAAATTCTGAAAGAGATGGGAATACCAGACCACCTAACCTGCCTCTTGAGAAATCTGTATGCAGGTCAGGAAGCAACAGTTAGAACTAGACATGGAACAACAGAATGGTTCCAAATAGGAAAAGGAGTACATCAAGGCTGTATATTGTCACCCTGCTTATTTAACTTATATGCAGAGTACATCATGAGAAACGCTGGACTGGAAGAAACACAAGCTGGAATCAAGATTGCCGGGAGAAATATCAATAACCTCAGATATGCAGATGACACCACCCTTATGGCAGAAAGTGAAGAGGAGCTAAAAGGCCTCTTGATGAAAGTGAAAGAGGAGAGTGAAAAAGTTGGCTTAAAGCTCAACATTCAGAAAACGAAGATCATGGCATCTGGTCCCATCACTTCATGGGAAATAGATGGGGAAACAGTGGAAACAGTGCCAGACTTTATTTTTTTGGGCTCCAAAATCACTGCTGATGGTGACTGCAGCCATGAAATTAGAAGACGCTTACTCCTTGGAAGAAAAGTTATGTCCAACCTAGATAACATTTTCAAAAGCAGAGACATTACTTTGCCGACTAAGGTCCGTTTAGTCAAGGCTATGGTTTTTCCTGTGGTCATGTATGGATGTGAGAGTTGGACTGTGAAGAAGGCTGAGCGCCGAAGAATTGATGCTTTTGAAGTGTGGTGTTGGAGAAGACTCTTGAGAGTCCCTTGGACTGCAAGGAGATCCAACCAGTCCATTCTGAAGGAGATCAGCCCTGGCATTTCCTTAGAAGGAATGATGCTAAAGTTGAAACTCCAGTACTTTGGCCACCTCACGTGAAGAGTTGACTCATTGGAAAAGACTCTGATGCTGGGAGGGATTGGGGGCAGGAGGAGAAGGGGACGACCGAGGATGAGATGGCTGGATGGCATCATGGACTCGATGGACGTGAGTCTGAGTGAACTCTGGGAGATGGTGATGAACAGGGAGGCCTGGCGTGCTGCGATTCATGGGGTCGCAAAGAGTCAGACACGACTGAGCGACTGAACTGAACTAATCCTTCCCATCAAGAAGCTTAGCCTCATCTATCAGAGGGCAGAGAGAAGACTCAAGAAGCAGCAAAATCTCATGGCAGCTAAAACAAAAACTATATTACAGAAAAAGCAGACAGTTATATCTCAGATGAAGAGAAAAGATAATATCCCAGAAAAACAATTAAATGAAGTGGAGATAGGCAACCTTCCAGAAAAACAATTCAGAATAATGATAGTTAAGATGATCTAGGATCTCAGGAAAAGAATGGAGGCAAAGATTGAAAAGATGCAAGAAATGTTTACCAAAGACCTAGAAGAACTAAAGAGCAAACAACAGAGATTAATAACACACCAGAAGGAATCAACAGCAGAATAAATGAGGCAGAAGAATGGATAAATGACCTGAAGGACAGAATGGTGGAAATTACTGCTACAGAACAGAATACAGAAAAAAGAACAAAAAGAAATGAAGGCACCTAAGAAACTTCTGGGACAACATTAAATGCACCAACATTCACATTGTAGGGGTCCCAGAAGGAAGAGAGAGAGAGAGAGAGAGAGAAAGAGAGAGAGAAAGAGAGAGAGAAAGGAATGGAGAAAATACTTGAAAAAAATCTGAAAACTTCCAAAACATAGGAAGGAAACAGTCAACCAAGTCCAGGAAGCACAAAGAGTCCCAGGAAGGATAACCTGGAGGAGAGACACACCAAGACATATAATAATTAAAATGACAAAAATTAAAGAAAGATATTAAAAGCAACAAAAGAAAAACAAAAAATAACATACAAGGTAACTCCCATCAGGCTATCAGCTGATTTCGCAACAGAACTCTACAAGCCAGAAGGGAATGGCATGATATATTTAAAGGGATGGAGGGAAAAACCTACAACCAAGAATACTCTGCCCAGCAACACTCCTTCAGATTTGATGGAGAAATTGAAAGTTTCCCAGAAAATGAAGTTAAAGAGAATTCAGCAACACCAAACCAGCTTTACAACAAATGTTATAGGACCTCTGCTAGGTAGGAAACACAAGAGAAGAAAAAGACTTAAAGAATATAAACCCCAAATAATTAGGAAAACAGTAATAGGACCATACATATCAATAACTGCCTTAAATGTAAATAGATTAAAAGCACCAACCGAAAGACATAGTCTGGCTAGGTCAATGAAAACGTGTGCCTGTATGCACTTCCACTTACCACATCTCTCTGCTTGATATCCACAAATTGTCAGTCAGTCAGTTCAGTCACTCAGCCGTGTCTGACTCTTTATGATCCCATGGACAGCAGCACACAAGGCTTCCCTGTCTATCACCAACTCCCAGAGCTTGCTCAAATTCATGTCAATCAAGTTGATAATGCCATACAACCATCTCATCCACTGTTCTCCTCTTCTCCTGCCTTTGATCTTTCCCAGCATCAGGGTCTTTCCTGAATGAGTCAGTTCTTTGTATCAGGTGACAAAAGTATTGGAGCTTCAGCATCAGTCCTTCCAATGAATATTCAGGACTGATTTCCTTTAGGATGGACTGGTTGGATCTCCTTGCAGCCCAAGGGACTCTCAAGAGTCTTCTCCAACACCACAGTTCAAAAGCACCAATTCTTCTGCACTCAGCTTTCTTTATAGTTCAACTCTCACATCAATACATGACTACTGAAAAAACCATAGCTTTGACTAGATGGACCTTTGTTAGAAAAGTAATGGCTCTGCTTTTTAATATGCTGTTTAGGTTGGTCATAGCATTTCTTCCAAGGAGTAAGCATCTTTTAATTTCGTGACTGAAGTCACCATCTGCAGTGACTTTGGAGCCCAAGAAAATAAAGTGTCTCACTGTTTCCATTGTTTCTCTTTTGCCATGAAGTGATGGGACTGGATGCTATAACCTTAGTTTTCTGAATGATGAGATTTAAGCCAGCTTTTTCACTCTCCTCTTTCACTTTCATCAAGAGGCTCTTCAGTTCCTCTTCTCTTTCTGCCATAAGGTGGTGTTATCTGCATATGAGGTTATTGATATTTCTCCCAAAATTGAGACTATTTCTTATTCTTATTTCTTATTCTCAATTTCTCCCTGGAATCTTGATTCCAGTTTATGATTCATCCAGCCTGGGATTTCACATGATGTACTCTGTGTATAAATTAAACAAGCAGGGTGAACAATATATAGTCTTGAAGTACTCCTTTCCCAATTTGGAACCAGTCACTTGTTCCATGTCCAATTCTAACTGATGCTTGCTGGCCTGCATACAGATTTCTCTGGAGGTAGGTAAGCTGGTATTCCCATCTTTTGAAGAATTTTCCATAGTTTGTTGTGATCCACACAATCACAGGTTTCATGTAGTCAATAAAGCAGAGATAGATGTTTTTCTGGAACTCTCTTTTTCTGTGATCCAACGGATGTTGGCAATTTGATCTCTTGTTCCTCTGCCTCTTCAAAATCCAGCTTGAACAATTGGAAGTCAGTTCACATATAGTTGAAGCCTAGTTTGGAGCATTTGGAACATTAATTTGCTAGCATGTGAGTTACGTGCAATTGTGCAGTAGTTTGAACAGTCTTTGGCACTGCCTTTCTTTGGGACTGGAATGAAAACTGACCTTTTACCATTCTGTGGCCACTGCTGAGTTTTCCAAATTTGCTGGCATACCGAGTGCAGCATCTTAACAGCATCATCTTTTAGGATTTGAAATAGCTAAACTGAAATTCCATCACTTTCACTAGCTCCATCACCTCCACAAATTGTAATTATTTTATATTGTTAAGATAATCATGTTCCCATTATGGCTTGTAACTGCAATTGTCTTTTATTGTCTGGCTATTGATAGTGAAAACAACTGTGATATGCAACTATTGGTCATTATCATTGTATCATTGTTTATCAACATAAATATAACAGAACTCCATATCAACAAAACTAGGATCTAATAGAAAAACCTGTAATCACTTTTTAAAATCCAGATGCTTATCAGGACTATCTTGAAATTTTTTGAAAAACACCAATTCTCAGGTATTCCTTTTTTTCCTCAGAGCTCAAGATATATTTCTGATGAGCAGTCATGTTTTAAAACAACTGGAATATGACAATTTTTTACTTTTATCTAGTTTGTTTCACATTTCTATTTCATATTTCAGTTCAGTTCAGTTCAGTCGCTCAGTCGTGTCCGACTCTTTGCGACCCCATGAATTACAGCACGCCAGGCCTCCCTGTTCATCACCATCTCCCGGAGTTCATTCAGACTCACGTCCATTGAGTCTGTGATGCCATCCAGCCATCTCATCCTCGGTCGTCCCCTTCTCCTCCTGCCCCCAATCCCTCCCAGCATCAGAGTCTTTTCCAATGAGTCAACTCTTCGCATGAGGTGGCCAAAGTACTG
>SJYT01006990.1:146025-219722 GCA_006410635.1 Cephalophus harveyi | reverse complement strand
AGGGATTGGGGGCAGGAGGAGAAGGGGACGACTGAGGATGAGATGGCTGGATGGCGTCACTGACTCGATGGACGTGAGTCTGAGTGAACTCTGGGAGTTGGTGATGGACAGGGAGGCCTGGCGTGCTGTGATTCATGGGGTCGCAAAGAGTCGGACACGACTGAGCAACTAAACTGAACTGAACTGAACAGTTAAAAAGGTAATAGGAGGGTTCCAGTGAAAGTAGATATAACTTCTAGAAGAGATATAACGAAAGTAGATATAATGTCTGGCTATTTTTGTCTTCCCAAGTTTTCCTCAAAGATGCCTTAGGCTAATAACACAGACCAGTAGTCTGTGACTCAGCTCTATGCCTTAAGCCTCAAAAGCAGCTTTTAAACTACAGCTATCTATTCATCCTCCTCCAAATTCTTTCCTCCAAAATAGCTGGAGTTAGGTGGTTTCCCTTATTCCGACCCTCTCATTTGAAAACTTACGTTTTTGATATCATTATCTGCAAAGTATCTGATATTATGTGAGACAGTGCTCCTGAGATTTCTTTGGTCTCTGTATCACTTTAGTGAGGCCAAGCAAACAAACAAATACAATCTCTGTGCTGATTTTGAAGAGAAATCAGTAACACTTTAGACTTTTATTATCATATAGAAAGTATTTTTTCATTGCAAATGCAAATATATCAAGGTTTGAATTTTATAGAAATGGATATTCTTTTAAAGTCCAGCCAGAATACCCTCTTTGGTTAAATTACAGAGGACAACATTTGTCTAACTATAGCATAGGATGTCAGTTGGGATTATGTGAAAAAGCTCAAATAAAATTTTAAGAAATTGTTGTTTTAAAAATAATTAAACAGTTTTGTTTGCTAAAGAAAACTTTCAAACCACCAGTATCCCTTATATAGATATAAGAGTGCATTCCAGTACTTTTCAACTTGATGTGACAATGGAAGCCCTTTGTATGTTGCAAAGCTCAGAACTAGTAGTTCATGAAATATACTTTGGGAAGCGCAGCTTTAAGAACTATACACAGAGATGGGAATTCTAGTTCTCTAATAAAGGCTATACATTCTTTTAATCCAACTGCGTTATTAAAGGACTAAGAGAAAATATCCATAATGTAGTTTCTGACTTTATATTGCAGTAGGATGAGAAGCATCAGATATTTGGAAAAATGATAGAGTTAAATGAACTTTAAAAAAAAATCTGAACTTTCTGAATGGAGCACTACATGTTTTAACTTTACAGGATACAGGATGCTTGGAGCTGGTGCACAGGGATGAGTCAGAGAGATGATGTGGGGTGGGAGGTGGGAGGGGGATTCGGGATTGGGAGCTAATATACACCCATGGTGGATTCATGTCAATGTATGGCAAAACCAATACGGTATTGTAAAGTAAAATAAAGTAAAATAAAATTAAAAAAAAAATAGTTTGAACATATTTCTCGGAGGTGAAATACATCTTGACTGTATTGAATTTTTTTTTTAAAAAAGCAAATAAACACACACATGCAGTATTTTATTTGTTTAATAACTCACAACCAGGGTCGGTGAAATTTCAAGATACAAATTTTTACCCCTTTTTTTTCTTTTGAGATGATCAGCTTTTCTCTCCTTGTCACAAAGAGAGCTCACGTCACTGCCCAAGTGCAAATAACTTCTTCAGGAAAGAAAAACTACTGTGAAACGTGCCCAAGTTTGATGTTCTAAGACATCTGTGGGCACAATGGACATTCAGAGCTCCCCAGTACACGTTATTTTATAAGCCTTTGCATATTTAGTTTTCAAGTTCTATTATTATTGTGTATAAAAGAAGTGAAACTTGTTCTCCCTAATATTATCCAAAACCTTTGAAATGCTAACGTGAGGGCCTTTGAAATGAGTTTTGAAAAAATCTTAATAACCAATATCATGATAGATATGTAACACTAAATGAATTCACTCAGTCATTGCCCTTTAACAGCTATTTTTTTCCTTATAACCTTTCATGTTAATATTTATCACTGTATTATAGTGTCTTCTCTATGAATATACTTTCTGGATTAGATAAGGGATGTGGAACTTTTTGCCATAATAAAGTATTCATCTGGATTGAATTGTCAGAATCCAATCTGCACATCACCACTCTTACTTTGTTTTGTGGAATGAAAAAAGACGTCTACTTCGACACACTCAGAGCAGGATTAAGACATCCTTCAAACCTTCTGATTATTCCAAAGATTAACAAAAATTCCCTGCTAACTTTGACCAAAAGATTAGATGTAATCTTCTATTTTTCCAGTAACTGTTGAAAGGCAGAATTACACAAATGGAGACACATTTATAAATGAGATTTATGTATCTATCTCTCTTTTTATATATTTAACATTTTCTTCAGTGCTTTGTAAAGTGACATGTTGCTTTCAAGTTAGTGTATGAGTGAGTAATGAGTAAAAACTTTACTTTGAAGATTATTTATGTTGTATCCATTCACATTGGAGATAATCTTCCTTAATATTTAAGCCTTACATCTTCTCAGGAATGAATGTTAAGGATGAAGCTTACTTTTCAAACATATATAACCTCTGTGACATTCTATCCTCACCTCCCAATAGTTTTCAAACAAAACCTTTTGTAAATTATAAAAATTTAGTTTATTCCTTAATGCTCAGTAGAATAGATGTCTTCCTGTATGATGTCAACAGAGCTGGTAGTTGGTCAGTTAATTTTAGAAAGAAAATAAAATTGGATTAAAGAGAGAATTATTATATATGCATGCTGCTGCTGCTAAGTCGCTTCAGTCATGTCTGACTCTGTGCGACCCCATAGACGGTAGCCCACCAGGCTCCCCCGTCCCTGGGATTCTCCAGGCAAGAACACTGGAGTGGGTTGCCATTTCCTTCTCCATTGCATGAAAGTGAAAAGTAAAAGTGAAGTCACTGAGTCGTGTCCAACTCTCAGTGACCCCATGGACTTCAGCCTACCAGGCTCCTCCATCCATGGAATTTTCCAGGCAAGAGTACTGGAGTGGGGTGCCATTGCCTTCTCCGATATATATGCATACATAGATTATATACATACAAATACACATAAATTAAAAGTTTTAACAAAAAGTAAAATTTAAATACTAAAATATGTAGCTTATAAAGCACCTTTGTACATAAATTTTTTGATGTGAGGATCCAGGCCTTTCTTTTTAGTATTGTTTTGCAAATTGGAGGTCTCTGAAATCTTTCCTGCATAAATCACCTATGTAATGCATCTTGTATGATTTCAGGCTCTAATTTCACTAAAATGGGATGAAAAGAAAACACTTGCTAAGCAATCTGAGTGCAAAATCCTTGTTAGTGATCAATTGTTTGATTAATTGCAATCTTCCTTCTGTCTTTCACATACCTAATGTGACAGCACTTAAAAATTGTTTGTCAGTGTGGAGATTCCTTAAAAAACTGGAAATAGAACTGCCTTCAGGTTCAGGTTCAGTCGCTCAGTNGGGAGAGGGTGGGATGATTTGGGAGAATGGCATTGAAACATGTATAATATTATATAAGAAACGAATCGCCAGTCCAGGTTTGATGCTTGATACTGGATGCTCATGGCTGGTGCACTGAGACGACCCAGAGGGATGGCATGGGGAGGGTGGTGGGAGGGGGATTCAGGATGGGGAACACATGTACACCCATGGCGGATTCATGTTGATGTATGGCAAAACCAATACAATATTGTAAAGTAATTAGCCTCCATTTAAAATAAATAAATTTAAATTAAAAAAATTGTTTGTCATGAAATATATCAAATACAAAGTACAAATAAAATGCATATGTATAATTTAAAGAATAACTGGCTTACATACAACCAGGTTAAGAAATAGAATATTGCCAGTACCTTAAATGCTCTTTCTGTTACACACCCCAGAGGCAACTATTAGAAAGACTTTTATGATAATTGTTCTCCTGCTTTTCTTTTCAGTGTTGCAGTCCTAGTTGCATCTTTAAAGTATATCTTTAGTTTGCTTTTTAAATGCGAAACAGAATAGAGCTGTATTTTAGTGACTTGCTTCTTCCCGTAACATTGTGGTGATGTGTTTAGCCAATTCTCTTCTGCAGCGTAGCATTCTATTTCAGGACAACACCTCAATTTACCCATTCTACTGTTGGTGAACAATTTGGGCTTTTAGTTTAATTCTCCCCAAAGTAGATCCTAAGGCAAAGATTTGGGTATAAGCTGCTTTTCTGGGAAGTGATTCTGGGAAGCATTGTAAAATAGGAGGAAGTGAGACTCAGAAAGAAGAAAAGCCGATACAATGTGTGTTCACGAACAAGTGATCACTGTGGTTTTATTCCTGCTGGCAGTTCTGAAAGAGTACGAAGAACACAGTAGATTTATCCACTAAAGGAGATGGAACTTAGAATATTTATCCACCAATTCCTGTCCTAAATTGGTTGAATATCACCCTAGGCCATCAGCTCCTCTTGTGGCTTGTCCCTTGTGTGGGTTGCTAAGAGTGCGCAGAAGCAGAGACACACAGGAAGTAATCATCTCGCACAAGAGCTGCCTAGGATAGGTTGAGAGAATAAAGTGGAGTCCTTTTTGGATCTCTTAAAAAGCAGCCATTGTACCACTCAGATCCACTCAAGCCCCGCAGTATTTTCACTCTGTTCTGACACTGATTCTTCAATGTTCAAGATGCAGTTCCCTGAAAAGGGGAAAAACAGTAAAGCACTAAGCAATGGGTGCGTTAATGGGCCAAAGTATGCTATAGCTGTGGTTGGTCCTAAGACTATTATTAGTATTCATCAACCCCTTTACCACCCATTATAAATTTCCCTTAGTCAGAAATTCTCCAGGAGCTTGCCTTGGTGGGGCGATCCACGCCTTCATCTTTGAGGGAACTGAATCCTTGGTTACCTTGCCTTTGTAAAGGCTGGATTGTGGAAATTGCCTATGTGCTAGTATCATTGACATGGAAGCACCAGGAAGTATCCTTGAAAATCCCTCTGATAAAGTTGAAGACACTAAAATATGGAATCTTCCTGTCCAAGAACATGGTATGATTTTCTATTCTATTCTTTCTATTCATTTTTAAGTGATTTTTATTAGAATTTAATCATTTTATTCATAGAGAGCTTTTTTGGTATTCAATACATCCTAAATTTTTGTCTTTGATGTTATCATGAATGATGTTTCTCAAGTTATACTTTTTGATAGTTGTTGTTATACAAAACTGCTTCTATGTATCAATTTTGTATTAAAAAATACTCCTTGGATTCTTTGGGGGTTTTCTAAATAGATAATCATATCTATTGGTGATTATCCATATAATGTTTATTTTGTCCTTCTTATGCAATGTTTATATGCTTTATTTCTTTTCTCATTGCATTGCACTGAGTAGACTGAGAGAGAGTGATGATAGTTGACATCTATATCTTGTTCCTATCAGTTTTTAAAATATCAAACCAAACATATTCCTGGGAGAGACCCAACTTGGTTATAATGTACTGTGCTTTTTATATATTATACTACTGGGTTGTGTTGACTAAAATTTGGTTTAGGGATTTTCAAAACTATGCTCATGAGTGTGGCAGTCTGTAATTTTCCTATCATGTGCCTTCCATCCATGTCTTGTTTTGGCACCAAGGTTATGCCAGCTTCAAAAAGTGAGTTGGAAAGTATTACTTGTTTTTCAGTTCTCTGGAAAAATTCATGTAAAATGGCACTTAACCATTCTTTGACTGTTTAGTAAAATCTTTCTGTTAAGCTGCTTTGTTCTGCTGTTTTCCTTACAGTAAGATTTTGAACGAGTATCCCAGTTGCTTCCATGTTTCATGTTATCCAGGGTCTCCATTTTTTATTGAATCAGTTTTGATGAGTAGTATTTTGTGGTAGTTCATTCATTATCTCTGTATTTTCTAAAGTATTGCCATAAATTGATTCATAGTAGTGTTCTTGCCTGGAGAATCCCAGGGATGGGGGAGCCTGGTGGGCTGCCATCTATGGGGTCTCACAGAGTCAGACATGACTGAAGTGACTTAGCAGCAGCAGCAGTGAATAGTTATATTTATTTTTAATTCTTAATAATTTTTTCTCTCTTTTCCCTTTGATGAGTGTCTCTAATAGTTTTTTAATGTCTTTAAAGAGTCAATTTTTGATTTGGTTACTCTTTTAATTACAGATTTGCTTTTGCTTTTATTTTTATGAATTAAACTTTTTTATTTTTACTATTTACCTACACTTCCTTTAGAGTTATCATCCTACAGCAATGGGGAAAACCTGGGTTCCATCTCTGGCTTGGGAAGATTCCCTGGAAGAGGGCATGGAAACCCATTCCAGTATTCTTGCCTGGAGAATCCCCATGGACACAGGAGCCTGGAGGGCTGCAGTCCATGGGGTTGCAAAGATTCGGACACGACTGAGCAACTAAGCACAGCACACTTCTTCTAACTTTTCAAGTTAGATTTTTAAAATTTATTCTTAGCCTTTTTTTTTCCAGATGAACAACATTTAAGGGAATAAATTTCTCTTCAAGAACTCCTTAACCAACATACATTTTCTATTTTTGTTTAGTTACAAATACTTTGTATATTGTTACAGTTTTTTCATTAACCTCTGAGCTGCTTAGATATTTAAACCCTCTCCAAGTGAATGGAGTTTTCCAAATAATTTTAAAGTTCATTTCTAGCTTAAGTGAATTGAGAATGGTGAATGTGGTCAGTGTAATACTGATGCTTTGAAATTTGACAAGATTATTTCATGGTATATAATGTTATTAATTTTTATGAATATTTTCTGCATGCTTAAACATTTACTAGCTGCTGCTGCTGCTAAGTCACTTCAGTCATGTCCGACTCTGCACGACCCCATAGATGGCAGACCACCAGGCTCCCCCATCCCTGGGATTCTCCAGGCAAGAACACTGGAGTGGGTTGCCATTTCCTTCTCCAACCCATGAAAGTGAAAGTGAAGTCGCTCAGTCGTGTCTGACTCCTACCAAGCGACCCCATGGACTGCAGCCTACCAGGCTCCTCCATCCATGGGATTTGTCAGGCAAGAGTATTGAAGTGGGTTGCCATTGCCTTCTCCGACCATTTACTAGGGACGCTATTCAATTTGTGCTGCTATTTTTTTTTTTTTTTTTGGTGTCTGTTCTTTCCAACATCTAGGTCTTCCTCTACTGTCTGTTGTTTGTGCTGGTTCTAACTTATAATGCTTTGTTTACTTGAGTGTTTTGTGATTTTTGATAATGGATGTGATGCTGGTTTTCTCTGGAACTTCCTAAAAAACTATTGAAACTTCCTAAGATGAACTGGGTTTCCCTCAAAAAAAAAGAAGAAATCCACCTGCAATGCAGGAGACTCAGGAGATGCAGGTTCGACCCCTGGGTTGGGAAGATCTCCTGGAGAAGGGAATGGCAACCCACTCCAGCAGTCTCACCAGAGAAATCCCATAGACAGAGGAGCCTGGCCGGCTGCAGTCCTTGGGGTCACAAAGAGTCAGACATGACTGAGTGAATAAGCACAAAGAGGAATTGCATTTCTTGTCTTTTTCCTGAGAGTGCAACCAACCTGAGAATAATTCAAATAAAATTCTACCCTCATGTTTTTGTTTGTTTGTTTGTTTTGGAATGTGCAAATTTCTTTGACTATAAACCCAAGCTCATTTGAATGCTGACTTTTGATTATATATTAGGGCTTCTTTGGTGGTTCAGTGATAAAGAATCCGCCTGCCAACGTAGGAGACCTGGGTTCATTCCCTGGGTCAGAAAGATCCCTGGAGAAGGAAATGGCAACCCACTCCAGTATTCTTACCTGGACAATTCCATGGGCAGAGATGCCTGGAAGGCTACAAAAGAGTTGGTCACGGCTGAGTGAGTGAGCACTTCCAGGGAAGAATTCATCCCCTTTGTACCAGAGCAAGGTTATTATATTTTCACCCTTATGCTGTGGTTATATATTTTTGGATTAGTGGCTTTTTGTAGGGATCTTTTAATTGGACTTCTTATCTTGAACATGCCCTTGCCCCTATGTCCTGTTCCCACACCCTGTGAAGTTGCCAAAATCCAAATTCAAGGTCTCCAGATTTTAGCAGAAACTCTCAGGGCCAAAGCTGATATTGATACTTGCTTATGTTCAGGGATTCCTGGTCTTGCTTCATTTCTGGGCATGGCATATTAGTTACTTTGGTGGCAACTCACTGAGATCTATTTTTTTTTAATGCCCCTTTATTTTTTCTTTTAAAAGTAGTTTTATTGTGCTATAACTCACAGAACATAAAATTTATTCCTTTGATATGTCCAATTCAGTGTTTTTTTATATACTTATTATATGTATGTGTCTGTATAAACATCCTGCTAGTTCTGTGATTCTTTTTCTCTGGAAATCTATTCTGATATTAATATTGTAGCTATCTTTTCATTTCATTGATAGTTGCCTTGGCTCACAAAAGTTTTTTCTTTTGATGAAGTCCAATCCATCTATTTTTGTTGTTGTTGCTTATGTTTTTGGTGTCATATCTAAGAAACTATGGCTCAGATGGTAAAGAATCAACCTGCCAGTGCAGACAAGGGTTCGATTCCTGGGTCAGGAAGATCCCCTGGAGAAGGGAATGGCTACCCTCTCCAGTATTCTTGCCTAGAGAGTCCCACGAACAAAGGAGTCTGGTGGGCTACAGTCCACAGGGCTGCAAAGATCTGGATGCAACCAGGAGACTAAGCACAAGAAACTGTCTTGCCTAATCCAAGATCATGGAGATCTATATCTGTTTTTCCCTAACAACTTTGTACAGTTCTTAATTTAGGTCTCGTGAACCATTTTAAGTTCACTCTTGTGTATGGTGTGAGGTAGGAGTCCTACATCATTCTTTTGCATGTGAATTATCCATTGTACCCTATTTTTGAAAAGACAGTTTTCCCCCCTTGTAGTGTCTTGGCATTCTCAAAAATAGTTTGACTATAAATGTGAGGGTTTATTTTTGTACTCTCAATTCTACTCCATGGATCTTTATGACTATGCTTATGCCAACCACACATAGTTTTTATTTTTGTAGCTTTTCAGTAAGTTTGGAACCTTCCTTTTATTTTAAAATTTAGTATTTTAGTTAGGAGGGCCTTTCAGTGTATCTCATCTGCATACCACAACAAATCTAAATCAATCACTGTTTATCTTCATTCATTTATTCACAATAGAATGTTATTAGTGAAAACTCCAAATAATTTAACTTAGCTTTCATTTCATATCTAGGAATCTATTTCATATATATAAAAAGGCATCAAAAACAACATTCATGTAATTTTCCTTGGAAAATAACATAATTTGAGTCCCTTGGGGGTACCTTCTCAATCACATTTCTCTATAATCCCTCAAATGATTAACATGTTGAATTTATGTTTTTCATTCCCATGCATGTCTTTATACTTGTATTTACCATCATTTCCAACCACCCGTTTCCCTTGTTATCCCCTAATACAGTGCCTACAACTCTAAATCCTTAATACCCAGCCTCTCTTAAAGATCTGAAAGGCCGTAGACACAGTCATAGCTAATGAGGTGAAAGAGATGGGAATACCAGACCACCTAACCTGCCTCTTGAGAAATCTGTATGCAGGTCAGGAAGCAACAGTTAGGACTGGACATGGAACAACAGACTGGTTCCAAATAGGAAAAGGAGTGCGTCAAGGCTGTATATTGTCACCATGCTTATTTAACTTATATGCAGAGTACATCATGAGAAACGCTGGACTGGAAGAAACACAAGCTGGAATCAAGATTGCCGGGAGAAATATCAATAACCTCAGATATGCAGATGTTTTTTTTTTTTTTTTTGGTGTCTGTTCTTTCCAACATCTAGGTCTTCCTCTACTGTCTGTTGTTTGTGCTGGTTCTAACTTATAATGCTTTGTTTACTTGAGTGTTTTGTGATTTTTGATAATGGATGTGATGCTGGTTTTCTCTGGAACTTCCTAAAAAACTATTGAAACTTCCTAAGATGAACTGGGTTTCCCTCAAAAAAAAAGAAGAAATCCACCTGCAATGCAGGAGACTCAGGAGATGCAGGTTCGACCCCTGGGTTGGGAAGATCTCCTGGAGAAGGGAATGGCAACCCACTCCAGCAGTCTCACCAGAGAAATCCCATAGACAGAGGAGCCTGGCCGGCTGCAGTCCTTGGGGTCACAAAGAGTCAGACATGACTGAGTGAATAAGCACAAAGAGGAATTGCATTTCTTGTCTTTTTCCTGAGAGTGCAACCAACCTGAGAATAATTCAAATAAAATTCTACCCTCATGTTTTTGTTTGTTTGTTTGTTTTGGAATGTGCAAATTTCTTTGACTATAAACCCAAGCTCATTTGAATGCTGACTTTTGATTATATATTAGGGCTTCTTTGGTGGTTCAGTGATAAAGAATCCGCCTGCCAACGTAGGAGACCTGGGTTCATTCCCTGGGTCAGAAAGATCCCTGGAGAAGGAAATGGCAACCCACTCCAGTATTCTTACCTGGACAATTCCATGGGCAGAGATGCCTGGAAGGCTACAAAAGAGTTGGTCACGGCTGAGTGAGTGAGCACTTCCAGGGAAGAATTCATCCCCTTTGTACCAGAGCAAGGTTATTATATTTTCACCCTTATGCTGTGGTTATATATTTTTGGATTAGTGGCTTTTTGTAGGGATCTTTTAATTGGACTTCTTATCTTGAACATGCCCTTGCCCCTATGTCCTGTTCCCACACCCTGTGAAGTTGCCAAAATCCAAATTCAAGGTCTCCAGATTTTAGCAGAAACTCTCAGGGCCAAAGCTGATATTGATACTTGCTTATGTTCAGGGATTCCTGGTCTTGCTTCATTTCTGGGCATGGCATATTAGTTACTTTGGTGGCAACTCACTGAGATCTATTTTTTTTTAATGCCCCTTTATTTTTTCTTTTAAAAGTAGTTTTATTGTGCTATAACTCACAGAACATAAAATTTATTCCTTTGATATGTCCAATTCAGTGTTTTTTATATACTTATTATATGTATGTGTCTGTATAAACATCCTGCTAGTTCTGTAATTCTTTTTCTCTGGAAATCTATTCTGATATTAATATTGTAGCTATCTTTTCATTTCATTGATAGTTGCCTTGGCTCACAAAAGTTTTTTCTTTTGATGAAGTCCAATCCATCTATTTTTGTTGTTGTTGCTTATGTTTTTGGTGTCATATCTAAGAAACTATGGCTCAGATGGTAAAGAATCAACCTGCCAGTGCAGACAAGGGTTCGATTCCTGGGTCAGGAAGATCCCCTGGAGAAGGGAATGGCTACCCTCTCCAGTATTCTTGCCTAGAGAGTCCCACGAACAAAGGAGTCTGGTGGGCTACAGTCCACAGGGCTGCAAAGATCTGGATGCAACCAGGAGACTAAGCACAAGAAACTGTCTTGCCTAATCCAAGATCATGGAGATCTATATCTGTTTTTCCCTAACAACTTTGTACAGTTCTTAATTTAGGTCTCGTGAACCATTTTAAGTTCACTCTTGTGTATGGTGTGAGGTAGGAGTCCTACATCATTCTTTTGCATGTGAATTATCCATTGTACCCTATTTTTGAAAAGACAGTTTTCCCCCCTTGTAGTGTCTTGGCATTCTCAAAAATAGTTTGACTATAAATGTGAGGGTTTATTTTTGTACTCTCAATTCTACTCCATGGATCTTTATGACTATGCTTATGCCAACCACACATAGTTTTTATTTTTGTAGCTTTTCAGTAAGTTTGGAACCTTCCTTTTATTTTAAAATTTAGTATTTTAGTTAGGAGGGCCTTTCAGTGTATCTCATCTGCATACCACAACAAATCTAAATCAATCACTGTTTATCTTCATTCATTTATTCACAATAGAATGTTATTAGTGAAAACTCCAAATAATTTAACTTAGCTTTCATTTCATATCTAGGAATCTATTTCATATATATATAAAGGCATCAAAAACAACATTCATGTAATTTTCCTTGGAAAATAACATAATTTGAGTCCCTTGGGGGTACCTTCTCAATCACATTTCTCTATAATCCCTCAAATGATTAACATGTTGAATTTATGTTTTTCATTCCCATGCATGTCTTTATACTTGTATTTACCATCATTTCCAACCACCCGTTTCCCTTGTTATCCCCTAATACAGTGCCTACAACTCTAAATCCTTAATACCCAGCCTCTCTTAAAGATCTGAAAGGCCGTAGACACAGTCATAGCTAATGAGGTGTAGTAGAAGTCTCTGACAAGGAGTGACCTTTCCCAAATGAAAAGGTAAAGATTTTCTGAAAGTAACCTTTTTTGCCCTTCATAATTTTGCCTTTCATGTTTCCAGCTTGGGACACAGACTTGAGGCTAAGGTAACTATCTTGTCATTACAAGGTGACAAAAATGAGGAAGAGGACTTCTATGCTTCCTCATGCAATAGGGAAAAACAAATCTGACTCTATAGTAGCTCTGTTCCTTTTACTTTAAACCTTGTGCTCTGAAGAGAGTGAAAGTGTTAGTCACTCAGTCGTGTCTGACTCTTTGCTCATCTCAGGATGCCCTCATGATCCCATTCAGCTTCTCAGCTCACCCATCACCCATGGAAACAATCCTTAGCACCAATTCCTTGCATCGGAGTTTCCCTGACACTTGAACTATTTAAAGTAGCTGTTATTTCCCTGACTAGAAGGTGGTGATACTTTTTGACAAGTTGAACTCTCAGTCTTAAACTAAAATTACCACACATTCAAACAGATGAGCATTGTAGTAGGAGATATAATTGGGACCTGAGATAAGTCTGATTCCCTGGACCCCACCCCAGCACCTACTATAATATACTTCCTGAGGAAAGGGGCGATTATTCCCATTGTAAAATGCAGCTGGCATGCATCCTGAGGAAAGAGGGGAGTTCTTAATGCTTCTCCTCCCCAGACCATTGATTTGAAGAATCCAAGGCAGAACAATCTTGATTCTTCTTGGTCAGAAGGATGTGATGTTTACATGTCAGTTTCTCTTCCAAATAGAACTCCTTATTACCACCATTCTATTCTTTCTTCAACTGCATACACTGGGAGGGGATAAACATTTTTTGAGCTTAGACTGTTGGTTCATCTTGACCTGGCAGAAGAGAGTGTATCTCACTTGGGTGTGTGGGACTAGGAGGTGGATGCAGTAAGTAGATTTGATTTGGAAGCAGTTGAGTATGCTTGAGTTGTTAGTGAGACTTTGACGCTGACGAGGTGAGAAAAACAGAGTGTGGAAATACCACAGTCAATAAATGATACTACGTATTTGGGGTTTTATTTTCAACGTCTTTATCTCCCTCCCCTGCCTTCTGCCCTCCTTCCCTCCCTTCTTCCTTCTCTCTTCTTGCCGCAAGAAGTCAATTCTGACTCCATGTTGGAATTATTTCTTTGACTTGCTTTCCTTTGCTTTTGTTATTATAATCTTACGTAAAGGCCTGCTTCAGAGAATCCTGCCCCTCTGCCTGACTATTAAAGTGCTTTAGTTCAGAACCCTGTCCACCTGTGGATGTCAGGAAGAAAGAAATTAACACATCCACTCCCCCTGCCTCCCTGCCTCCCGCCTGAAGCTTGCCATTCTAGGGGTATTTGCAAGATTAATGGCCTTTTTACTTTGTTTCCTCACCTCCCCCCATCTCTGATCTCTGATACATAAAAGAACCTGGCATCCAGACCCAAGTAAGATATATAGTTTGGTAGTATTAACACTTACTCTGCCTCCGCTGCTGCTGCTAAGTCGCATCAGTCGTGTCTGACTCTGTGCGACCCCGGAGACTGAAGCCCACCAGTCTCCTCTGTCCCTGGGATTCTCCAGGCAAGAATACTGGAGTCGGTTGCCATTTCCTTCTCCATCCTCTGCCTCTAGGGAAAGGCATCTGACTCCGGACTTGCTAATCAAACCTCACCTCTCTGGCCAAAGTGATTGTCTGGGGATGGGCACATGCCCAAAACAAAGCTTGTGAGATGCAAAGTTGGTCATGTGGGACTGAGAGTTACAAGGATTTGTCTAGAGCTTATAGCAACCATCTTGCCACCATGAAGAGGGGCCTGCCTGAAAATGGGGTCAAGAGAACAGGGCAGCAAAGGTGAGGGACAGAAAAGAACCAATTCTTGATGACGCTGTTACCTGCTGGATTCAGCTGTGCCTAAACCCAGAACTAGCACCTGGCCTTTGTAGTTAAATTCCTTTCTCTAAGCCTGTTGGAGGTCTTTTTCTCCCTTTTTTCCTTCCTCCTTCTATCCTTTTTGCTGAAAGAACCCTATAAAAACCTCCTATGTATTTACACAGTCTTTTATATACTGTTCTCTTGTTCTCCTTTCCTCTTTCTGATAGAATTCTAAGTATTGTAAAAACGTTTCTACATATTTATGCACATCCTGACACTAATGATGATTCAATTTGGCAAAAAGAAAGCTTAAAATAACAAAAGCCCACTTTTAATATTGTTGCATGCAGGTCACAGATGACAGCCTTTAGTTTTAAAAATCTAAGGTCAATATGTTTTATTAATTCTCATGGTGTGGTGTTTCAGTAATGTTATTACTGACAATGAAGTTAATAGTAGGGCATTACCTGTACTTCGTCTGTTATAGGAACATAGAAAGTGTATTTAAAAGATATTATACTGCCATTTAAAACTCACAAAAGTCCATTATCATATATCCAATGAGGTACACTACTCAAAGTATGGAATTTCTTCTCCCTGGTAGGCAAATATTTTATGAAATTCTATGATCTCACAAGAAAATGGCCAATTACTATCACACCCCAGCTTTTAGTTTTTAGGACTTGTATTCAGTCAAAGGGCACTTACATCTATATTACTTTTCTATTTGTCTATAAACAATTTCTGGCTTATTTTTATGAAATCTCATTCTCATATGATTTAATTTTCAAGGAGAAGGATGCTTTGGTAAATAAAGTTGACTAAAAATCTGAAATTTTTCTAAAGGTTGATTGGACAGTGATTTCTGTATTTTGAAAATGATGCTTTGAGTCTTTTTGGTTAACGTTCCACTTAGCTTTGGAAAAAAATCAATCACAGACTTTTAGAGTTGGGAGGAAATGAGAATCATCTCAGCCCCAAGTCCTCATTTTAGAGTGAGGAAACACAGTCACAGAGATGTAAAATGGAAATAGTAGATACACTGGTTAAGCCTGTGTCCTACCTTTGGCAAGCACAGAGGAAGCAGCTGAGCTTTCTCTCTGTTTTCACTCATATGTCTACCCTCTTTCTTCTCAGGTATCCTTCCATGGGTACATACTAGGATTGATTTGATTATTTTATTTTATTTTTTTGACTTGATAATTTTAGAATTATATATTTCATCTTTAGTTTTGTTGTCTTTTACTTTTTTTTTTTTTTTTGCACTTAAACTGGGTAGATTTTTTGATATATGAATTATATCCCAATGTATCTTTTAAAAGTAAAGTAAGGTTATAAATCATTTGCAGACTATATATGTTGAAAATATATTTCTCCATTTGTCTTAGGACAAGAAAAGAATCCACCCACAATGCAGGAGCTGAAGGACATGCAGGCTCCATTTCCTGGGTCAGGAAGATCTCCTGAAGGAGGGCCTAGTAACCCACTCTTGTATTCTTGCCTAGAGAGTCCCATGGACAGATGAGCCTGGCAGGCTACGGTCCATGGGGTTGCAAAGAGTCGGACACAACTGAAGCAATTTAGCAGGCAAGTAGGCAGTCTTTTTTTAGTACAGAAAAATTAAGTATTTGTGTGATGAAATCTGTTAATCTTTTTTTTTTTTTAATTGAAGGATAATTGCTTTACAGAATTTTGCTTTTTTCTGTCAAACCTCAACATGAATCAGCCATAAGTATACATATATCCCCTCCCTTTTGAATCTCCCTCTGTCTCCTTCCCCACTCCACCCCTCTAGGTTGATACAGAGCCCCTGTTTGAGTTTTCTGAGCCATACAGCAAATTCCCATTGGTTATCTATTTTACATATGGTAATGTAAGTTTCCATGTTACTCTTTCCATACATCTCACTCTTTCCTCCCCTCTCCCCATGACCATAAGTCTATTCTCTATGTCTGTTTCTCCACTGTTGCCCTGTGAATAAATTCTTCAGTACCATTTTTCTAGATTCCATATATATGTGTTAGAATACAGTATTTATCTTTAGATAAATGAGTTGATGCTGAGTTTGTTTACACCCTTCCAGAGTCATTGGACAAGCATTGGACATAAAATATTAATTTTATTATTGCTCCATTAATAATGCTAATGAAAAGGATAATGTCACACATCTTTTTTTGGCAGAGGGTGGAGGGACAAAGGAACCCCAATAACATATTTCAACAGGTGAGCAAGAAAATCTGACAGAATGGTTCCCCTTGTCTCCTGCAAAGGCCCATCTTTCTCTCAATCTCCTTGACTCCCAAGAAGGACTGTGTAAATATGCTCAGTGAGGCTGTGTTTACCTTTTTCGGTGCTCAGTCAGCCTGGCTGCCCAAATGCCACACGGCAGGCCAGGCAAGGGTTTATCGCGCCTGAGAATTAGGCGATGTTTCTCCAGCATTTGGTAGCTGTTGTGCATGTGGGATCTTAATACAAACTTTCTAAGTGAAATAAAGAATGTTGAAATGAGACAAGTCAGCACTTCACTAGTAGGAGAAGCTTCCCAAAGAATCAATTTGCCCATCAGAACTGTCTGTGATAGTGCAACAGTATTGTTGGTGACTGAAACAAGATTTCATACAAGAGAACCACTGCAGAATTTTTTAAGCTATTTTTTTTTAACACATGAAATTATACATGATACAAAATACTTGTCTTACAAGTTGAGAGCTTTACAGTTATGGGTACAGTTACAGTAATGCAAGTAATATTAGTGCATTCACTTAGAACAGAGTTATCTGTCTTCATTGGGCTTAGCACAAAGCCAAGAATGAACTATTTGCTTAAATTACTTTCTAGTCTTTGAATTAAAAAAAAGGAAAAATTACTTCTACCTCATGGATACTGTGTCAGAATGATAAACAGTGCCAACAGTTAAGAAGTCTGGTATTTCTATAAAAGGGAGATTGCATTCCCATAGCTTTTAAGTTGTAAATCCTGAAGTTTTGGCTGCAAATGTCTATCAAATCGCCATTATCTCAGCTTACATCATCTTTGGTAATAGGCTGCCAACAAACAGAAACTATAGACTACACCGTTTTTTTCCAAAGAATCCTGTATTTTAATGAATAGCTGAATAAATAGACATTAATTATGAAATTCACATTAAGATAGAAGAAAATCCAAACATTCTGATTGCTTTATCTCTTAAATTTGATATCTACTACAAAAACATACTATTTATGTTAGGGTAAAAATAAGCTGAATCACAGGAGTGTAACTGGGACGTGCTGGCAGATATATATACAGTAACATGGAGGAGCCATAAAACAAAAGTGTTCATATGTACATAATTCTTCCTTACTTTTTTGCATGGAGAAACACTGTTTTATAAAAATGGGAAAAGACACAGTAGACCACATGCAACAAGGACCAATACACTGTGCGCAGCAGAATAATCAAACAAGACACAAGAACTGTGGGGTTAAAAAAGGATTTGGGAGCAGGGGAAAAAAAGGAAAGAGTTGAAACCTGGAATGCTTTCTTATTGAGGTTTCAGAATATAAATTTGTCTAACAAGCCTCTTGATAGTTTTCAAAAGTTCCCACTTGACCATCTAGGGTGAAAAGTAAGAGCTAAAAATAAACCATCATATTATACAAAACTTTGTATATTAGCATACAAAAGGTAACAATTTACTTTTTGTATAAAATATAACCTTTTGATAGTATATTTATTTCACATATGTATAAATATAACCCAAAGAATATGCTTTAAGTATTTCTACCAAAATATTCTTTACAAAAGTTTACAAAACAAGTAATTTATTTATATTTACAACCTAGCACAGAAGAGATTCTGGGCCAGTGATGTTGGTATTGTGTAAAAGAAAGAGAGTGCTTCTAGACATTTTAAAGATCACAAGAGGGCTTTGCAGAACTTTCAAAAGGTATTCTTTCTAGAACAAAAGTATCTAAAGAGTTATTAAATGATTTCAGTTAAATATCTTTTGATACTTGAATACGTGAGTGTATAACTAAACAGGCTAAAGATAACCTGTGTTCCTCTGTAATGAGGAAAATGATAGTAATATTTTGCATACATCCCAAATCAGCATACATCTTCCCCATTTTACAGCTGATCTGTTACAATTCAGCAGGAACTCTTTCTCTGAAACAGTGCTCTGCCCTGAGGGAGAAAAACCTGGATATGAAGGGCCCATCTAGCATGTGGCAATGATTTATCACATCAGGGACAACAGAATGAGCAGGCTGCTACTGACAGATCACATTCTATTTAGTTGTTCACCCAAATAATGGGTCTAAATAAGGCCAGATTTGGTTTTGTTTTTTTTTTGTCTCAATTACACTTTCCTTCAATCCCTATGAAATAGATATGTACCCATCATCCCTGGTTCTGACCTTTTGCTTCTTAACTTCAACCAAAACATGACACTTTATAATTTCTGTTTTGGTCTCCAAACTTCCTTTTCTTACAAATCAGTCTCTGACCATCAAAATAAGCAGAGCAGGCCAGGTTCAGTTTCACTCAGCGGGGACACTAACCAGCAGGCATCATCAACAATAAGCAACACCTCGGGTTATTTGTGGTTAATACATCTCCTTTAAAGCAATGCCCAATGGAGTGTTTTCTCTTTTAAACTGTGAAATCTGATGCAGACTGGTGTGCCCTAATATTTCAGTATGATTAGGGCAGACCATAACTGAAGCTTAAGATTCAGAAACTGGGTTCGGAAACCAGTTGTGGAAAAAAGTTGACCAGCTCTGTGTTCCTGTTCCTCACTAGACACAGCATCTTGCTGAAGTACAGGACAGGTGGGAAAACTGAAAAAGTGAGGGATGAATCTGGGGAAGAAATTCTAGAGTCCACTGGATATTCTCTGTGTTCTCCAGTTTTCCCTTACTTAGGACACTGGTTACTCCAAATAAATCTATAACATTTCGACCTACCCTGGAAGTTTTAAGAAATCTAAATGAAAAGAAGGAGTGGAGAGGTTAAACCACACATACATCTGTTGGAGCAGATTAAGGAATTTGTTGCTTGTTGCTTAGAACTAATACCTCTGCATGACATGGGGTTTAAACAAGCTACAAGTTCTATTACTTTTCTTTCAGGGAGAAAAGGAGCTTGGGAAGCCTATTTTACACAACTAATTGTACATCAACATCACCATTCTGTTTGGATAAACTGGATACTGTCCTGGGGTTTAGACAGGCAAAGGTGATCCCAATGTTTTACTTCCAGGTTTGAAATTTAAAACAAGCATTTGGATCAAAACGTTCACCACTACAGTTAACTTTCTGCTTTCCACTTTTAAGCCAAGGTATCTTCCTAGAGTCCAACTAAAAGTCAACAGTTTGGCCTTTCCAGAGTCCTTGTAAAATACTGCCTTCTAGTGCTCGGAGTTTGTGAACTCTCTCCTTCTTCTCTTCTAGGAGTTGTTCCCCAAGATTTCATCAAGATTGATATCTTTCATCCAGTCATCATTACCAGGCTCTGTCTTCAATAAAGAATCGATGAAATCAGCATCACTGTTTAGGGCAGGGCCCATGTTATCAGTCTGCTGGTTGAGAAAGTCAAAAGCTAAGTCGTTGCCATGGTCAGTTCCTTGAAATGCCCTGGAACTTTGGTTGGGTGAAGGAAAACCGCCGGCTGCCAGGGAGGGTGGCTGGCTGACTGTCCTTGACTGGCTCAGCCCTGTCCCTGCCTGGTTCATAGTCGGCAAAAGCTGTGTGCTTAGCTGATTTGGTCTGAGATTCAGACTTCGGAGCGGACCCATGTTTTGTCCATTTAGTGTCTGGCTCATTTGGTTCATGGGTCTCATTTGCACTGCTGGTGTTAACTGATTAGAAGGAGCCACTGCTCTCTGGGAAAACTGCTGGCTACCTACCGCCTGTTGCAGTGACTGGTTTGGAGCATAGGCTGTAGTCGTGCCCGAGGGGAAGCGCACTCCTGTAGACTTCAACGCCTCCTGTTGTTTGGCTGTTGCCTCTTGAGAGGCCCAGTTTGGCGCTGCTGTGTTGGATGAGATCATGACATTCGACGTTCTCTGTGCTGGCATGCTGGCCATGCTGTGGGTTAAATTTGGTCTTAATTGTTGCGAATTGCCAACAGATCCAGCTCCAAAAGTGGCCACGTTATTATTATTATTATTACTGGGCCCTAAAGTGGGTGGCCGTGGCATCAGAGGGTTGTTTTGATTTGCTATCAGTTGGTTTGGGTTTCTTGGTTGGGTCAGTTGATTCATTCCTGAAGTGACGCTGTATGTGCTGGGTTGACTGCAAGGCAGGTTCCCGTATATCCCTATGTTCTGAACGGCTGTGGGTAAGGATGGCATTCGTGTCCCATGAGAAGTAGACATGAGGCTGGAATTTGGAGTTAAGATGGTGTGCGTTGAAACTGGGTTTGCCAAAGCCTGGTTAGAGTTTAAACTCACTGTTGATGAGCCACCTAAGAAAAAGAAGATAATTCTGTTAGTTCATAACAGCAGGTTATCTCCTCTCTTACAGCAGTTGACAATAGCTTATCAGCTCTGAGACTCCTCTGGGTGTAAGAACAAAGTAAGAGAAATAATCATCACAGCATATTACATAAAAGGAATAAGACAGCTTTTCCGGGGAAGTATCACCCTAAGTTATCCCTTGGTCAAGAGTTTACACATGGTAGAAAAAAGACTGAAATAGAATGGTTCTACTTTTCAGGCTTTGCTCTCCTTCTGGAAACACTGAGGAATGATAGTCAATCTTCCATTTTGAATTATCTTTACTCTGTTTCAAGACCAAAGACTACAACTTTGACTTCCCAACTGTCATAAAATCCATGCTACTGGTTACCCCAGGGTCCAAATTAGGACGTGTGGATGTATCTTATACATGGCTACTAGATCAATGGTCCAAATCTATGGCCTTGAAAATCATGTCCAGTTTTCATCTTTATCATCCCCACTCAAGAATTTGCCACAAGATGGGTAAATTCCCATCTCTTCAAACTTTTGAAATTCAGTGTAATCCCTGCTCCAGTGATTATTTCCATACAGAGAGTAGTCTGCTGTAGGAGGTATAGTTATCATGGCATTGTTATCCACACACCATGAGCTACTTCCAGTCATGCCATTTCCTTCTCACATGATGCCCTTCTTACTTCACCAAGCCCTATCTTTTCTTCAAAGGCTCAGGCCAAGGTCCAGGCTCTTTCGTTAAGCTTTCCCTGATATTCCAGCCTCCTCTCTCAAGCAGCGTTTGCTCTTTTAAGTTTTACTTAGCATTTAGCTTCTGTACTGGGAAATCCATGGAGCTGCAGTTGAGGCTACATTGATGCCTGATAATAAGTGATTGAACGTGGAACTGTTCAATCACAGCCTGCTAAATAGGGAGGCGCCACCTATCAGATAGTGATTGATCAATACACTGAAATCTTCCTGGCTTGGGGAGGTTAAAATCATCACGGGAAAGACATCTTGAGAGGTAAAAATGGAATGTCAGAAAGGTAAGTAAAAGTGCCTGCTAGATGATAAGTTCCATGAGAGAAAGAATTTTTGCCTGTTTTGTTCACTATCATATTCTCTAACTGTAGTGGATGGTGCATTCAACTGATAATTATTGAATGAATGAATGAGACAATGAAACAAAGCTATAACTTGGAAATCAGAGATACTGAGAAACAGATAATTAGACACATATGAATATCAGAATGGCCGTGTGTGAAAAGAGAATGGCTGCAATTATAACCTGAGGCCATTCCCTACTGCTTGAGGACAGCTAGCGTGGTACACACCTTGAAAGACAGAAGTCCTTGCTCTTTGTTTAAAAATCCCTGTTGCTAGACTACATTCCTCTCGAAGCAGGAGCAGTCTCTTGGGTCTCCTTGTCTCTCCAGGTTTAGCCCAGAGCCCAGTGTGTGTTTGCAGGGCAGTGTTTAATGAAGAGGGATCAGAGTCAGATAGGAGATACTTGGACAATAACTTAGAGTTCCAGGCTGCTAATGACACTAAGCAATATCATCTTGGTATCTGGAGGTTTCATGAAAAGGCAATTTCCATTATAGAAATGCTATGGAAACACTTTAGAGGCTTTAAAAATCACTCCCTGTAGACGCCCCCTATTTTAACAATATGCTCTGAAAAGGTTTGTGAGTAGAGCTGTGTTTTATTTATTTATTTATTTTTTCAAAACATTTATTGTTAGGGTCACTTAAGTAGCAAACATCTATGGTGACATTAGCATAGAATCAAGTTTTCAAAAATTCAACTTAATTCAGCTTTCCAAAGGTGATAGCCTGTAAGAGCAAAGTCTAGGATGGTGATGGCAATAGAGTGAACATGCTGTATTAAGAGGACATCTTTCAAAAGTTGATATATTTGGTTGGTGTTATTAAGTCTTTTTTTTTTTTTCTTTTCAAAATTTGTACCCTTTATTTAGGTTACTTTACACTCTTAAAATTATTCATTTATTTATCATTCAAAGTATTTTTTAAACAGGAGTATAATTGTTTTACAGTGTGTGCACACACATTATTTATTAAAATTTATTAATTATTTATCATTCAAAGTATCTTTTAAATTGGTGTATAAGTTCTTTACAATGTTGTCTTAGTTTCTGCTGTACAACATGAATCAGCTATATGTATACAGATATCCCCTTCTTCTCAAGCCTCCCTCCCACTCCCCCATCCTATCCCTCTTGAAAGCTATATTTTTAAACAATCAGAAAAGAGAGAATTTCCATAAAGATCACAAAATATTAATCACAGTTACTATTTAGAAGCTCCTGATATGTGGTAGAAATCGTTCTAGGGGCTTTTCATACAGCATTTCTAAGATTAATATCTGGCCGAAATGACTATTATTGTCCTGAGATTGAAATAAAGAATGTTAAAAGAGTTTGTGTTGTGCTTGATGTGTATTTCATTCTTAGAAGACATGGGAAATACAGCACTCTAGAGCAGTGATTCTTACCCATCTGGGAGTTAGCAGCGAGATGCTAAGGATGCCTCCCTTACCAAATGCTCATATACACTGTGGAAGAGACGTAGGGGTCTAAATAATCAACCTCCATGTCTTCCTTAGAAACACAGCCTTCATTTTGCAACAATGTGCCTAGCTGAAAAGCCACAATTTGCCAGTCTTCTTTGCTGATGGGGTGGGGGTGGGGGTATCCATGTGAATAAATTCTGGCTAAAGGCAGAAGTTACTAGTTGAGTATCCCCAAAAAACCTACTTTGAAAAGGGAATCTGATTCATTTGGAAGGCCATTTTACCTTTTCCCATCTTTCATTTTTCTACCTGGAATATGGACATGAAGCTGGGCGATGTGGTGGCCACCAGGCAGCCCTTACAATGGAAGCTACACGCTCAAGAAGGCAGAATAGAAAACAAAGAAGCCTGGACCCCTGACAACACCATAGAGCCACCAGCCAGCCTCTCCCTGCTCTCGCTGGGAATCTCATATGGCTGGGAAAAGAAAAGCCCAAACATTCGCTTCGAATGTGACATAATATTTCAAAGTGCACTTAGCTTACCCCAAGCCCACTGGTGGGCAAAGAAGCCTGTGGTATAAGAAGCCATGCTCCAAATAAAGCCCATCTTGTCATTCAACCTCCTTCATCCCACTCCAGTACTCTTGCCTGGCAAATCCCATGGGCGGAGGACCCTGGTGGGCTGCAGTCCATAGGGTCGCTAAGAGTCGGACACAACTGAGCGACTTCACTTTCACTTTTCACTTTCATGCATTGGAGAAGGAAATGGCAACCCACTCCAATGTTCTTGCCTGGAGAATCCCAGGGACGGGGGAGCCTGGTGGGCTGCCGTCTCTGGGGTCGCACAGAGTCGGACATGACTGAAGCGACTTAGCAGCAGCAGCAGCAGCAGCAAGGACAGACTCAAACAGAGAATCCTGTTTTTGCCCTGAGGCAAAGCAATCTTAGAGAATGAAATACATATATCCCATTCCTAACTTTAGTGGAAGGAGGCAATCTGGTGCATTTGAAGGAGTTTAAATAAAGTAGAACAACATATTGATTACTACACTTAACAGGATCAGAAAATAGTAATGAACAGAAATATTCACAGCCCCTCCCTCTTTAAAGCATGTTCTTTACAGTTTCCTGGACAGATGAAGATAATAGGTAAAGCAGAGAGAATCTGGGACACTCAAGACAAGCTTAATTTACATGAGAAGGTCCAGAGTTCTGGACAGAAAAGACTGGAATAGATGCTGACTAGGAGAAAGCAGGGGCCGCACAGGCTAGGTTTGAGAGAGGTTTTTTAGAGTTCAGAGAGTGGAAGGAGAGATATTTCAAGAGTAGTGTCTGTCATCTATGTTATGTTGGGATATCCATTAAGAAGTTTTGCTTTATATATACCTCAGTTCAGTTCAGTCGCTCAGTCATGTCCGACTCTTTGTGACCACATGAATCGCAGCACGCCAGGCCTCCCTGTCCATCACCAACTCCCAGAGTTTACCCAAACTCATGTTCATCAAGTCTATGATGCCGTCCTGCCATCTCATCCTCTGTCTTCCCCTTCTCCTCCTGCCCCCAATCCCTCACAACTTCAGGGTCTTTTCCAATGAGTCAAATCTTCGCATGAGGTGGCCAAAGTATTGGAGTTTCAGCTTTAGCATCAGTCCTTCCAATGAACACCCAGGACTGATCTCCTTCAGAATGGACTTGTTGGATCTCCTTGCAGTCCAAGGGACTCTCAAGAGTCTTCTCCAACACCACAGTTCCAAAGCATCAATTCTTCAGTGCTCAGCCTTCTTCACAGTTCAACTCTCACATCCATATATGACCACTGGAAAAACCATAGCCTTGACGAGACGAACTATTGTTGGCAAAGTAATGTCTGTGCTTTTGAATATGTCATAACTTTCCTTCCAAGGAGTAAGTGTCTTTTAATTTCATGGCTGCAGTCACCATCTGCAGTGATTTGGAGACCCCTAAAATAAAATCTGACACTGTTTCCCATCTATTTCCCATGAAGTGATGGCACCAGATGCCATGATCTTAGTTTTCTGAATGTTATATACATAGCTTTATATATACATATATATATATATTTGGCTGCACTAAATCTTAGTTGCAGCAGGCCAACTCCTCATTGAGACATGTGGGATTTTAATTCCCCTCATCCAAGGTAAGGAGCAGCGGCTGCACTTTGCTGGAGCAGCCGTGAAGAGATACCCCAAGCCCAAAGTAAGAGAAACCCAAGTAAGATGGTAGGTGTTGCAAGAGGGCATCAGAGGGCAGACACACTAAACCATACTCACAGAAAACTAGTCAATCTAATCACACTAGGACCACAGCCTTGTCTAACTCAATGAAACCAATCCATGCTCATCCAAGATGGGTGGGTCATGGTGGAGAGGTCTGACAGAATGTGGTCCACTGGAGAAGAATGGCAAACCACTTCAGTATTCTGGCCTTGAGAACCCCATGAACAGTATGAACAGGTAAAATGATAGGGTACCGAAAGAGGAACTCCCCAGGTCATTAGGTGCCCAATATGCTACTGGAGATCAGTGGAGAAATAACTCCAGAAAGAATGAAGGGATGGAGCCAAAGCAAAAACAATACCCAGCTGTGGATGTGACTGGTGATAGAAGCAAGGTCCGATGCTGTAAAGAGCAATATTGCATAGGAACCTGGAATGTCAGGTCCATGAATCAAGGCAAATTGGAAGTGGTCAAACAGGAGATGGCAAGAGTGAATGTCAACATTCTAGGAATCAGCGAACTAAAATGGACTGGAATGGGTGAATTTAACTCAGATGACCATTATATCTACTACTGCGGGCAGGAATCCCTCAGAAGAAATGGAGTAGCCATCATGGTCAACAAAAGAGTCTGAAATGCAGTACTTGGATGCAATCTTAAAAATGACAGAATGATCTCTGTTCGTTTCCAAGGCAAACCATTCAATATCACAGTAATCCAAGTCTATGCCCCAACCAGTAATGCTGAAGAAGCTGAAGTTGAACAGTTTTATGAAGACCTACAAGATCTTTTAGAACTAACACCCAAAAAAGATGTCCTTTTCATTATAGGGGACTGGAATGCTAAAGTAGGAAGTCAAGAAACACCTGGAGTAACAGGCAAATTTGGCCTTGGAATGCGGAATGAAGCAGGGCAAAGACTAATAGAGTTTTGCCAAGAAAATGCACTGGTCATAGCAAACACCCTCTTCCAACAACACAAGAGAAGACTCTACACGTGGACATCACCAGATGGTCAACACCGAAATCAGATTGATTATATTCTATGCAGCCAAAGATGGAGAAGCTCTATACAGTCAACAAAAACAAGACCAGGAGCTGACTGTGGCTCAGATCATGAACTCCTTATTACCAAATTCAGACTCAAATTGAAGAAAGTAGGGAAAACCACTAGACCATTCAGGTATGACCTAAATCAAATCCCTTATGATTATACAGTGGAAGTGAGGAATAGATTTAAGGGCCTAGATCTGATAGATAGAGTGCCTGAAGAACTATGGAATGAGGTTCGTGACATTGTACGGGAGACAGGGATCAAGACCATCCCCATGGAAAAGAAATGCAAAAAAGCAAAATGGCTGTCTGGGGAGGCCTTACAAATAGCTGTGAAAAGAAGAGAGGCGAAAAGCAAAGGAGAAAAGGAAAGATATAAGCACCTGAATGCAGAGTTCCAAAGAATAGCAAGAAGAGATAAGAAAGCCTTCTTCAGTGATCAATGCAAAGAAATAGAGGAAAACAACAGAATGGGAAAGACTAGAGATCTCTTCAAGAAAATTAGAGATACCAAGGGAACATTTCATGCAAGGATGGGCTCGATAAAGGACAGAAATGGTATGGACCTAACAGAAGCAGAAGATATTAAGAAGAGGTGGCAAGAATACACAGAAGAACTGTACAAAAAAGATCTTCACGACCCAGATAATCATGATGATGTGATCACTAATCTAGAGCCAGACATCTTGGAATGTGAAGTCAAGTGGGCCTTAGAAAGCATCACTACGAACAAAGCTAGTGGAGGTGATGGAATTCCAGTTGAGCTGTTTCAAATCCTGAAAGATGATGCTGTGAAAGTGCTGCACTCAATCTGCCAGCAAATTTGGAAAACTCAGCAGTGGCCACAGGACTGGAAAAGGTCAGTTTTCATTCCAATTCCAAAGAAAGGCAATGCAAAAGAATGCTCCAATTACCGCACAATTGCACTCATCTCACATGCTAGTAAAGTAATGCTCAAAATCCTCCAAGCCAGGCTTCAGCAATACGTGAACCGTGAACTCCCTGATGTTCAAGCTGGCTTTAGAAAAGGCAGAGGAACCAGAGATCAAATTGCCAACATCTGCTGGATCATCAAAAAAGCAACAGAGTTCTAGAAAAACATCTATTTCTGCTTTATTGACTATGCCAAAGCCTTTGACTGTGTGGATCACAATAAACTGCGGAAAATTCTGAAAGAGATGGGAATACCAGACCACCTGACCTGCCTCCTGAGAAATCTGTATGCAGGCCAGGAAGCAACAGTTAGAACTGGACATGGAACAACAGATTGGTTCCAAATAGGAAAAGGAGTACATCAAGGCTGTATATTGTCACCCTGCTTATTTAACTTTTTTTTTTTTCTTTTTTTTTTAGCTTATTTTACTTTAGAATACTGCACTGGTTTTGCCATACACCAACATGAATCTGCTACGGGTGTACATGTGTTCCCAATCATGAACCCCCCTCCCACCTCCCTCCTCATACCATCTCTCTGGGTTATCTACTGGGATGCACCAGCCCCAAGTATCCTGCATTGAACCTAGACTGGCGATTCATTTCTTATATGATATTATACATGTTTCAATGCCATTCTCCCAAAATATCTCACCCCCTCCCTCTCCCACAGAGTCCAAAAGACTGTTCTATACATCTGTGTCTTTTTTGCTCTCTCGCATACAGGGTTATCATTACCATCTTTCTAAATTCCATATATATGTGTTAGTATACTGTATTGGTGGTTTTCTTTCTGGCTTACTTCACTCTGTATAATCGGCTCCAGTTCCATCCATCTCATTAGAACTAATTCAAATGTATTCTTTTTAATGGCTGAGTAATACTCCATTGTGTATATGTACCACAGCTTTCTTATCCATTCATCTGCTGATGGACATCTAGGTTGCTTCCATGTCCTGGCCATTATAAACAGTGCTGTGATGAGACCAAGAAACCTTGCTTATTTAACTTATATGCAGAGTACCTCATGAGAAACACTGGGCTGGAAGAAGCACAAGCTGGAATCAAGATTGCCGGGAGAAATATCAATAACCTCAGATATGCAGATGACACCACCCTTATGGCAGAAAGTGAAGAAGAACCTCTTGATGAAAGTAAAAGAGGAGAGTGAAAAACTCAGCTTAAAGCGCAACATTCAGAAAACAGAGATCATGGCATCTGGTCCCATCACTTCATGGGAAATAGATGGGGAAACAGTGGAAACAGTGTCAGACTTTATTTTTGGGGGCTCCAAAATCACTGCTGATGGTGACTGCAGCCATGAAATTAAAAGACCCTTACTCCTTGGAAGAAAAGTTATGACCAACCTAGATAGCATGTTGAAAAGCAGAGACATTACTTTGCCGACAGGTCCGTCTAGTCAAGGCTATGGTTTTTCCAGTGGTCATGTATGGATGTGAGAGTTGGACTGTGAAGAAAGCTGAGCGCTGAAGAATTGATGCTTTTGGACTGTGGTGTTGGAGAAGACTCTTGAGAGTCCCTTGGACTGCAAGGAGATCCAACCAGTCCATTCTGAAGGAGATCAGCCCTGGGGTTTCTTTGGAAGGAATGATGCTAAAGCTGAAACTCCAGTACTTTGGCTACCTCATGCGAAGAGTTGACTCACTGGAAAAGACTCTGATGCTGGGAGGGATTGGGGGCAGAAGGAGAAGGGACAACAGAGGATGAGATGGCTGGATGGCATCATGGACTCGATGGACATGAGTCTGAGTGGACTCTGGGAGTTGGTGATGGACAGGGAGGCCTGGCATGCTGCGAATCATGGGGTCACAGAGTCAGACACGACTGAGCGACTGAACTGAACTGACCAGGAATCAAACCTGGGCCCCAGGCATTGGGAACTAGGGGCCTTAACCACTGCACCACCAGGGAAGTCCCTTGCTTTATATTTTACATGTAATCCACTTGGTATTTTTGAGATACTTCCTAAAGACATAATTTGCTTTTCGATTATTTTTTGGTAATAAGGCTATTTGTCTTAGGGACATGAGCCCAAAGTGGAGACGGAAAGATTGGACTCTATGCAAGCTACAAATGGGAATATGAGGGTGAAACGTCTGCTTATCTTACACTGTCTGGGTGAAAATGCGATGTTGGGAGAATGGTTGAACCTAGCATTTAGAAAATATTTATGCTTTTTAGACTCTCAGAGGTAATCCCAAGGGCAGTGAAAATCATGAATGAGGGACAAAAATATGTTAGAAAAACTGATGCTTGAACTAAAAAATAGTCCAGTTTGGTCCTGATTGAAAGCTAAATGGGAGCTAGAGAAGGAGTCTAATAAAGATGTTACAATTAAATATGAAACGAGGAAAGGAGGAAATACTAACAACTGAACAGTTTTCTTCTTTTCACAGTTAGGATTTTTATTAATCTTTAAGAACACTTACCAGAATACTGAGCAGTTGGTTGCATGTTGCCCACATTTCTTCTTTGGTCTTTATAATCTGGGGGTGGCCTTGTCAAATGTCTGTTTATCTGATCTTGTGGAGCAATTTTCTCCTACAAAACACAAATAAAAATATAATATACTGCATTGTTAGTTTCTCACTTGTAAAAATGTATAGATTGTTATTCAAAAAGGCAAGAATATTATTATTCAAAAGGTAACAAATTCTGAATAAACACTGTTATTCAAAAGGTAAGAACAATTTTGCAGTCATAGTTAAGAATCATGGATCTTAGTTTTTTGTTTTATTTTCATGTTTTCAAGTCAGTGGCGAATCATGTACCTTATTTAGAGACTGATCTTTTAAAAGTTTAGTTTCTACCTCTCATTAACATTCAACATGTGTTTTGAGTCTAGTAACTACTCTCATTTTCTTTACTTTGCAATTAGCTTTCAGAGAGGACAGATCTTCTGTGACTTTAGAGATAGGTATTTCTAGTTTTGTTTTGTAGCTCACCTGATATACTTTGGTACCTTTATGTACTTCTGGTCCCACCATGTGTGGAAGGTGTAGGAATAAGACTGTCAGATAAAATGCAGGACATTCAGGTATTCTGTGTTTTTATCTGCTAAATTTGGCAACCTGAGAGATAGGAGGAGATAACCTTAGAGGCTTCCCTGGTGGCTTAGAGGATAAAGCGTCTACCCACAATACAGGAGACCTGGGTTCGATCCCTGGGTAGGGAAGATTCCCTGGAGAAGGAAATGGCAACCCACTCCCGTACTCTTGCCTGGAAAATCCCACGGACGGAGGAGCCTGATAGGCTATAGTCCATGGGGTCGCAAAGAGTCGGACACAACTTCACTTCAACCTATCAGATAACTGACATAGGCATTCTGCGCATATTATCTCATTTTCCCCTTCATAAGGTTGATTATTCCTACTTAATCGATAAAGAATATAAGTGTTAGGTAGGAAGTTAGGCCTGAGGGGTGGCCTGGCTGAAGAGTATGCAAGCTGATTGCTAAACCCCACCCCAGACACGCCCCAATGAGCACAGGAGAACTCACAGATACGCTACAAAATAACCAGAGAGAAGGGTCCAACTCCTGTGCATGCGCCCTAGGCAGCCAGTAGATACAAACTAACCAGTAGGGCTTCTCCAACTCCCATGCATGGCCATTGACAGCAAAGTTGTGTCCTCAAGTGACCTTAGGCCGCCAGGAGCCTATTCAGTTCAGTTCAGTTGCTCAGTCGTGTTTGACCCTTTGCGACCCCATGAATCGCAGCACGCCAGGCCTCCCTGTCCATCACCATCTCTGGGAGTTCACTCAGACTCACGTCCATCGAGTCAGTGATGCCATCCAGCCATCTCATCCTCTGTTGTCCCCTTCTCTCGCCTTCAATCTTTCCAACCATCAGGATCTTTTCCAATGAGTCAGTTCTTCGCATCAGGTGGCCAAAGTATTGGAGTTTCAGCTTCAACATCAATCCTTCCAAAGAATATTCAGAACTGATTTCCTTTAGGATTGACTGGTTGGATTTCCTTGCAGTCCAGGGGACTCTCAAGAGTCTTCTCCAACACCACAGTTCAAAAATATCAATTCTTTGGCACTCAGCCTTCTTTATGGTCCACTCTCACATCCATACATGACTACTGGAAAAACACAGCTTTGACTAGATGGACCTTTGTTGGGAAAGTAATGTCTCTGCTTTTTAATATGCTATCGAGTTTGGCCATAGCTTTTCTTCCAAGGAGCAAGCGTCTTTTAATTTCATGGCTGCAGTCACCATCTGCAGTGATTTTGGAGCCGAAGAAAATAGTCTGTTACTGTTTCCATTGTTTCCCCATCTATTTGCCATGAAGTGATGGGACCAAATGCTATGATCTTAGTTTTTTGAATGTTGAGTTTTAAGTCAGCTTTTTCACTCTCCTCTTTCACTTTCCTCAAGAGGCTCTTTAGTTCATCCTTTCTGCCATAAGGGTGGTGTCATCTGAATATTTGAGGTTATTGATATTTCTCCCTGCAATCTTGATTCCAGCTTGTGCTTCATCCAGCCCACCATTTCGCATGATGTACTCTGCATATAGGTTAAATAAGCAGGGTGGCAATGTACAGCCTTGATGTACTCCTTTCACAAATTGGAACCAGTCTGTTGTTCCATGTCCAGTTCTAACTGTTGCTTCTTGTCCTGCATACAGATTTCTCAGGCAGGTAAGGTGGTCTGGTATTTAAGAATTTTCCATCTCTTTAAGAATTTCCATAGTTTGTTGTGATCCACACAGTCAAAAGCTTTGGTGTAATCAATAAAGCAGAAGTAGATGTTTTTCTGGAACTCTTTTGCTTTTTCCATGATCCAACAGATGTTGGCATTTGATGTCTGGTTTCCCCACCTTTTCTAAATCCAGCTTGAACATCTGGAAGTTCTTGGTTCACATACTGTTGAAGCATAGGCTGGAGAATTTTGAGCATTAGCTTGCTAGCATGTGAGATGAGTGCAATTGTGTGGTAGTTTGACCATCCTTTGGCATTGCTTTTCTTTGCAATTGAAATGAAAACCTTTTCCAGTCCTGTGGCCACTTCTGAGTTTTCCAGATTTGCTGGCATACTGAAGGCAGCACTTTCACAGCATCATCTTTTAGCTCAACTGGAATCCCATCACCTCCATATCACCTCCATTAGCTTTGTTCATAGTGATGCTTCTTAAGGTCCCCTTGACTTCACATTCCAGGATATCTGGCTCTAGGTGAGTGAGCACACCATCATGGTCATCTGGGTCATGAAGATCTTTTTTGTACAGTTCTTCTGTGTATTCTCTCCACCTTTTCTTAATATCTTCTGCTTCTGTTAGGTCCATACCATTTCTGTCCTTTTTTGTGCCCATCTTTGCATGAAATGTTCCCTTGGAATCTCTGATTTTCTTGAAGAAATCTCTAGTCTTTCCCATTCTATTGTTTTCCTCTATCTCTTTGCATTGATCACTGAGGAAGGCTTTCTTATCTCTCCTTGCTATTCTTTGGAACTCTGCATTCAAATGGGGATATCTTTCATTTTCTCCTTTGCCTTTAGCATCTCTTCTTTTCACAGCTATTTGTAAGACGTCCTCAGACAATCATTTTGCCTTTTTGCATTTCTTTTCTTTGGGGATGGTCTTAATCACTGCCTCCTGTACAATGTCAGGAACCTCCATCCACAGTTCTTCAGGTACTCTGTCTATCAGATCTAATCCCTTGAATCTATTTGTCATTTCCACTGTATAATCGTAAGGGATTTGATTTAGGTCATACCTGAATGGTTTAGTGGTTTTCCCTACTTTCCTTAATTTAAGGCTGAATTTGGCAATAAGGAGTTCATGATCTGAGCCACAGTCAGCTCCTGGTCTTGTTTTTGCTGACTATATAGAGCTTCATCTTTGGCTGCAAAGAATATAATCAATCTGATTTCGGTGTTGACCATCTGGTGATGTCCATGCATAGAGTCATCTCTTTTGTTGTTGGAAGAGGGTGTTTGCTATGACTGGGGAATTCTCTTGGCAAAACTCAGTTACCCGTTGCCTTGTTTCATTTTGTACTCCAAGGCCAAATTTGCCTGTTACTCCAATTATCTCTTGACTTCCCACTTTTGCATTCCAGTCCCCAATGATGAAAAGGACATCTTTTTCGGGTGTTAGTTCTAGAAGGTCTTGTAGGTCTTCATAGAACCATTCAGCTTAAGTTTTTTTGATGTCATTGGTTGGGGCAAAACCTTGGATTATTGTGGTATTGAGTGGTTTGCCTTGGAAACAAACAGAGATCATTCTGTTGTTTTTGCGATTGCATCCAAGTACTGCATTTCAGACTCTTGTTGACTATGATGGCTACTCCATGTCTTCCAAGGGATTCTTGCTCACAATAGTAGATACAATATAGTTACAGAAAAATCAATAAATAGAAAAGAAAACCTTGTAACAGATGGGTAAATTAGATAGAAGTTAAATGTGGACTACCTAATTCAGAACCCACTTAAACCATGTGTTTCTCAGTTTCCCATCAAATTCCAACCTTCTAAGTTGAATAAATCAACTATAAAGGAGAAAAAAGTGGCTTTAAAACAACAACAAACCAAATTCAAATTCTTGTTTCTAAGGAGAAAGACTTGAAAGGCTCAGAGGGAATTTGGGGCATCAAGTAATTCATATAAAACACAATTTTGATGAGCTAAGTGTAAATGCATCAGAAACATATGGATTACATTTCTTTTAAACATGGGTTTACAAATTAAGGGAAAAAGTGGTTGGTGAAACTCTTTCTGGTTTTGCCCAAACCCTAAATGTTCAAGAAACAGCTTGAGATGTTCCATGAACCCAAATGTGGCAATATTCAACCATTCCTGCTGTAAACTATTGTGCAAGCTGACAGTTTTGATATTTATGCCAAGCATGGGACTTTCTGAAGTCTTCTCTTTTTCAGAAGCATCCATCCTATTTTCTTATATAATTAGGTGTTTCTGTTCAAGAAAACAGAATTCATGCACACACACATGTGAAAATTAGGCCCTTGGTTCTCCATTAAGGACTAGATTTCAAATCTGGGTTTATTTTCCCATATATTCAACCTACTTATTGATATTTTGTTCTCCTGAGGGGTTACTTAGGTTGTTCAAAGAGTAACATATGTACCTCTGGAACCTGACTTTCTTAAAGTACTTGTTCACAAATGAGATAGAGCTCATGGCTTTAAATATGGGCTGTGATAAATCTGACATCTTGTCACTTTATGGTGCTCCCTTTGTGGTGAAGAGCAGCAAAGACAAGACTCCAACACTGAATGAAGACGGCTCTGTTTGCAAGAGAATCCCCAGTCTAAGCAAGTGGAAACCCACAGGCCACCCCTGTGAATTATTTTTGTGCAACATGAAATTTAACTTCACAACTAGTGTCTCATATTCTGATATCTTGGACCTGAAAAGCTAACAGAGAAATCATCTTCTGTGGCCCATATCTGTCTTGCTTCAATTTTGCCATCTCAAAATGTAAAATGTGGATAATTCTAGGACCTCCCTCAAACTCCCCTTGAAAAGATTAATCCTTTTAATTCTGTAAAAACTCAGCATGGTGCCTGGCACATAGTAGGTACACAAAACATGTTGGTGATTCTGATGCCTATTGTTAACAAGTTCTACTCATCTCTCTTCTTTGTGTCTCACTCGTGGGAGAATAATAGAGAATAAGGATAAGACACTTTTATGAGAAAAATGTCTCAATTTAGGCGCCTATCTAGCCTTGCCAACTCACTGCAAATGGCTACAAAGCATATGCTAATATAAAGTGGCATCAAAGACGGTTTCTTCCTGGATATGCTAAAAAGCACAAGCACCCTCAATGGTGGCCAAACAAAAAGAAATGTGAATGGCTTATAAAAATCACAAAAACAACAGCCTCATTCCCATTCATCTCCCGTTCATCTCCCCGCCCTCTGCACCTGTCCGTAGTGATTCAACCGGGGCTCCACGGGAGCTAGGATGGGGCCAGGACAAAACCCTCAGGGGACATCTCCTTGCCTTTTAATGTGAGCTGAAAATCCAGAAATTCAGCCTCTGCCTGCTATAAGTCAACAGATCAGTAGTGTTGATGGCAATGATGAACGTGTACCCAGTGAGCCAATCTTAGATGATCTGTTTTTCTCATCTACTGCCCTTGTTTCCAAGCTGTATTGTTTATGAAGATCATCAAAAGGGAGGGAGGGGGTAGGAGGAATGGAGTTTTCAAAACTGTGATTTATGGTAGAAATTAGTTGTGTCATTTAGCCATCCAGTCAGTGGTTCCCCTATATCTTAGGGCAGCATTCAAGTTCACCTGTAAGTTTATTTCTCACTATTCCTTATTTGAGTCAAACAAATTTATTTCTCACTATTTCTTCTCACATACTCTGGACTCAAATTAATTCCATTTTGTCATGTCTCAAAAAAAAAAAAAATGATTGTTATATTATGATTTATACTTTTCACTACAAATTAAATATTTCATAATACAGTCTCAAACTAACCAACAAATACACACATTAGGCTATACCTTTTGGTCTTTAGCCACCCTCTTAACCCAGGGATCAAATCCATAACTCCTGCATTGTAGGCGGCTTCTTTGCAGTCTGAACCACCAGGGAAGTCCCCCCCAAAACCAACTCTTTGGGGCCCCATGGACTGTAGTCCACCAGGCTCCTCTGTTCATGGGATTTCCCAGGCAAGAATACTGGAGTGGGTTGCCATTTCCTTCTCCAGGGAAACTTCCCAACCCAGGGATCAAACCTATGTCTCTCTCATTGGCAGGCAGAATCTTTACCACTGAACCACCTGGGGAGCCTTTTATACCTTTATTATAATGCAAATCAAATTGCTGGTAAGTTACTTCAGTTGTGTCTGATTCTTTATGACCCTATGGACCGTAGCCTGCCAGGTTCCTCTGTCCCTGGGATTCTCCAGGCTAGAATACTGGAGTGGGTTGCCATGCGCTCCTCCAGGGGATGTTCCTGACCCAGGGATTGAACCCACATCTCTTAAGTCTCCTGAATTGGCAGGCAGCTTCTTTACCACTAGTGCTACTTGGAAAGTGCTTAGTATGTTGCAAATCAAGTCTGAATCAAGTACTTGTTTAAAATGCTTTGAAGTCCTCTTCATTGCTTTTCAGGCAATGCAAATTCTGATTTGCAAATGCCTCTGGTCTCTGATCACTGGCCTCCTAACCTCATTCCCTATCTGTGTATACATGACCTCCCTCAGCAAGCCTAATATGTTGTATACTTTATTGTGCCTGAGTCTTTGAATATGCTGGTTCTTCTGGTTGGACACTCCCCTGTTCTTCCTTCCATCTCCTTCTTCACCTTCAGATCTTCAGTAGCTATAACTTCCTCTCTGAAATCATTTCTGGTAGTTCCCACATCACAGTGTTTAATCATATATATTACAATTGCTTGTTTGACACCCCTAGAAGACTCTAAGCTCCTTAAGGACAAAGGGTTGTCTCGTTTATGGATGTAGCCCCATTGTGAATTAGTAAATATTTACTGAATGAATTATAGCCCTTATTACACCTGGGTTTCTGCTCACTGCAAAGTTCCTTGAGGATAAATTTGTCATTTTATTTTCTGTGTACCTTAGCTCTATCCACCTGGAGATGGTTAATTTTCCTCTTTCTTCTTTAATTTGGCCAAACAGTTTGAAAGGAATGAAGAAAATCTGGAGAAAGGGCTTTGGTCTTAGGAGGCAGGAAGGGTTTGGATCAGTTGTTGAATGTATGAGTTTGAGAATACAGAAGGGACGAGCACATACCTAGGTAATAGGTGGGAGAGAATGACCTTGCCTTTAAGGTAAGGCCACTGAAATGTAATGAAGTGGGAAATACACTTCAGTTTCTTTAAAAAAAAAGAAAGAAATCTATTCTGAGATGCTTTATTTTGGAAGCCAAATTTTAAGTTTTGGAACTCCACACTGCCTTTTAAAGCTGCTTTGAAAACTCTTTTATCTCTAAAATCAGTTTGGATTTGAGTTGATTAAAGTTTTGTCCCTATTTTCTGCCCCTGGGCGCTATGGAACAACACTGGTTTCTTTTTCCTGATTCCAAGGCCCATGTGGTGGTTCTGAACATTCCTGGGCTGGGCAGGGCTAATCAGCCCAGGTGTTGTGGATTCCAACTGTCCAGCACCTGGTAAATCAAGTTTTGTTTTTTTTTTTGCCCTGTAGCACTTTGTATGGAATTAATCTCTCTTACAGTCAAGGCACCCTGGCTGCTGTGCCATAGAGTGACACAGATACAAGGCAGCAAGTACAAATGGAAACTGATGAATTCCCTCTGTTGGGCCAACAGGTATGCACAGTAGGAATTAGGAGAACATTTTACCGCATCAGCCAGCATCTGCTGCTGGAGGAGAAGCTGCTGTTTCTGCTCCATGATCTGCCTCTGTAGAGTCTGTTTCTTTCCCATCAATTGCTGATTCAACAGTGATTGCTGGGAGTTCATGTAACCACTTCCAGTGTTTGGATTTGAGCAGGGGTTGGGACTTGGACTGGGGCCCGCGTTCTGGCCTACCACAGAGTGTTGATCCTGAAAAACAGAAAGGGAGGGGGAGCGGAGAGCTACTGTGAATTAAAAGAAAAAAAGTCACGCCGAGATCATAAGCTTAGATTCCAAACATTTTTCAGCTTGTTAAGATCAAACAAGGTTAATGGGTTGGAGATCAGAGAATCACTTTTTAAATGTAGAAGAAATAATTGCATGTCACAGCAACCAAAGCAGCTGGGTTAATGACATTAGGGAACTGGAAAAGCTCTCATATGACTCTGATGCTGGAACCTCCACATTCCAGAAGGTGTTTATGGAACCTCAAAGAAAATTATCGTAAAAACATACGGCAAACCTCTCAATTGCTCAGGAACAAACACATCATAAAGTAACAAGTTCTTTTCCCTAAAGTTAGCCCCTATCATGGCTGATCCTGCAATAAAAATAATTTCAATTCATGTATTTAAATGTTGAACAACCATTTTGGACAGAAGGGGCCTAGCTTTCTGTGATAAGGAGAACCTGTGAGTTTCCATTTCACAAACATTGAAACTTGTTAGGGGTTTCACCTTTCAGGGGTTTGTTTCCCTGGGGCTCAGATGATAAAGAACCTGCCTGCAATGCAGGAGACCCAGGTTCAATCCCTGGGTTGGGAAGATTCCCTGGAGGAGGGCATGGCAACCCATTCCAGTATTCTTACCTGGAGAATTTTATGGATAGAGGAATCTGGAGGGTTAATGTCCAGATTTGTTAATTTTCCTCCCTGATCAATAAGACAGGAACTGCAGCACATTAAATGAAAAGAACACCACTGACAATTAGAAGTTATGGGTCAAAGACTCACAGTTGCATATTAAATAGTATTGGTGAACTGCCATTCTGACTTGAGGCATCTATCATTCTTTCGGCATTGACAGGTCAGGACAGCGCAGGGCACAAAGCTAAACCCAGCCAGAGATTCTACTAATTCCCAAAGGTCTGGGTGTACAGGATTGAGCTGTACACTGCTGGGGTTACAAGAAAACTAGAAAACATAGTCCTTATTTTAGAGAACTTACCAGGAAGAAATGACATGTTTACACATCAAATACAAGAAAAGATAAACTCAAGTTTTAGATAATGATGCAAGTACTAAATCAAAGGATCTAGAAACTCTGAGGCTGCAGATCAGATACCTACTCAGGCGATTCTAATGCTCATGGGTCCAGGGAATGCTCTTTGAGAAACACTAGATATACGGGAGCAATAAAATTCAACTTTCATTCCCACCTGGACTGTGTGAGGTTACAAGAGATTAAAAAGATAAAGCAGCTCCCATGATGTCTGATGAGTGGTAAGCAGTAGGTAATCCATGTGTGGACTTGCCTTCTCTTTCTTATCTGTTGAGCTTAAAAAAAGAAGAAAAAAAAAAAAAAAAAAAAGCCACCAGTCCAAAACCTAGGTATGTGGTCTTGCCTTAGTAATCCCTGGGGATACAGAGTTCACCAGTTGCCTCAAAGGCAAAGGGATACAAAATAATTCTAAAATGACTATGCACTAAGGTTTGTTACAGGCCGGTCACTGTGCTTATGGAGCTTCCCAAGTAGCTCAGTGGTAAAGAATCTGCCTGCCAATGCAGGAGACCTGGGTTCAATCCCTGGGTTGGAAAGATCCCCTGGAGAAGGAAATAGTAACCCACTCCAGTATTCTTGCCTGGGAAATCCCATAGACAGAGGAGCCTGAGGGGCTACAGTCCATGGGATCACAAAGAGTCCAACACAACTGAACATGAGCACATATACACTGTGCTTAGTGGCTTAGGTGTATGGCTTAGCTGGCTTAATGTCTTAGGTGATTTATTTCAATTCATCCTCCTCACAGAACAATGAGCAAGAACTAGTATTTTCATCCTAATTTTACAGATGAGAAATCTGCCTCTGAGAGATCACTTAGCTTTAAGTAGCTGAGGAATAGTAAGTCAGGCCTGCCTGACTCCAGAAATCCAGTTCTCAATCACTATACTGTCTCTTAGTTGAGACAGGAAGAGCTAGAGCTTCATACTCTGGGCCAAGCCATCTCTCTGTGCAGCAAACGTGTGTTGAGCATTCCTTTCAGGGGTAACTCTCAATCAGGCACCTGGAAAGGGTATGTTTTGGGGAAAAAGGCAGAGATGGGGGGACTGGAAGCAGGTGGTCCTCCTCACCAGTTCATGAAAAATAGAGTCAGCTCTGAGGTAGGAAAACTATGACAAACCTAGACAGCATATTAAAAAATAGAGACATCACTTTGCCAACAAAGGTCTGTATAGTCAAAGCTATGGTCTTTCCAGTAGTCATGTATGGATGAGAGAATAGGAACACAAAGAAGGCTGAATGTCAAAGAACTGGATGCTTTCCAATTGTGGTGCTGGAGAAGACTCTTGAGAGTCCTTTGGACAGCAAGGAGATCAAACCAGTCAATCCTAAAGGAAATTAACCTTGAATATTCACTGGAAAGACTGACGCTGAAGCTGAAGCTCCAATACTTTGGCCATGTCATGTGAAGAACCGACTCACTGGAAAAGAGCCTGATTCTGGGAAAGACTGAGGGCAGGAGAAGAAGAGGGTAACACAGGATGATATGGTTGGATGGCATCACTGACTCAATGGACAAGTATTTGAGCAAATTCCAGGAGATGGCGAAGAACAGGGAAGCCTGGGATGCTGCAGTCCATGGGGTCACATGGACTGATTCAAAGGAATCAGACATGACTGAGTGACTAGACAACAACTGAAGTAGGAACATCCCCTGAGCAGCTTAAAGGAACGCAACTATTCCTAACACATCTGTGCCCAATGTGCAGTCAGAGCTCTCAGCCTTAAATCTATTGACTCTTGGGAAAGATTGTCCTGCAAGCCACCAAGACTCTTCCTTGGAGTGTGCGTCTCTCGTGTAGATTGGGGGTTCAGCTTAGGGTCATGCTACTTTGTTCTTTGCTTGCTGTCTTATCATCCAATTTAACAGAGCAATCAGTATACATTTACTATGTACTATGTCTTAATTTCCTTGTATAAAATGAAGGTAATTATATTTATGACCTAAGATTAAGCTGGATGAAATTTAGAACAGTTCTAGGCACTAGATAAATTGTAGCAGTTAATATTTTTCTTATTTCCCTATCTCTGTATTTGTGTAGAGCAGAGGTATTTTAGAAACTGTTGCTTTTGTGAAGGAGCTTGTGCTGTACGCGCACTTGGACTGCATGTGTGTTATGTTCAGCGCCCATCATTTTAGAAACACTGAGAGGCCCTCGTGGTCTGCAGGTGACCACAGTCTCCACTATTCCTTATTTTATTACTTGCATCCTTTCCCCCTCCTTTCTATTAGTTATCCGGCCCATGTGTGCATTTGAAGTCAAAATCTCTGGCTTTATGTTTTAAAGAAGACATACAGATGGCCAACAGGCACATGGAAAGATGCTCAACATCCCTCATTATTCAGTTCAGTTCAGTCACTCAGTTGTGTCCAACTCTTTGCGACCCCATGAATCACAGCACACCAGGCCTCCCTGTCCATCACCAACTCCTGGAGTTCACTCAGACTCATGTCCATCGAGTCGGTGATGCCATCCAGCCATCTCATCCTCTGTTGTCCCCTTTTCCTCCTGCCCCCAATCCCTCCCAGCATCAGAGTCTTTTCCAGTGAGTCAACTCTTCACATGAGGTGGCCAAACTATTGGAGTTTCAGCTTTAGCATCATTCTTTCCAAAGAAAACCCAGGGCTGATCTCCAAGTCTATGCTCCAACCAGTAACACTGAAGAAGCTGACGTTGAATGGTTCTATGAAGACCTACAAGACCTTCTAGAACTAACACCCCAAAAAGATGTCCTTTTCATTACAGGGGACTAGAATGCAAAAATAGGAAGTCAAGAAACACCTGAGTAACAGGCAAATTTGTCCTTGGAATATAGAATGAAGCAGGGCAAAGACTAATAGAGTTTTGCCAAGAAAACGCACTGGTCATAGCAAACACCCTCTTCCAACAACACAAGAGAAGACTCTACACATGGACATCACCAGATGGTCAACACCAAAATCAGATTGATGATATTCTTTGCAGCCAAAGATGGAGAAACTCTATACTGTCGACAAAACAAGACTGGGAGCTGACTGTCACTCAGATCATGAACTCCTTATTGCCAAATTCAGACTTAAATTGAAGAAAGTAGGGAAAACCACTAGACCATTCAGGTATGACATAAACCAAATCCCTCATTATTAGAGAAATCAAAACTATACTGTGGTATCACCTCACACCAGTCAGAAAGATCATCATCAAAAAATCTACTAACAATAAATGGGAGAGGATGTGGAGGAAAGGGAATCTTCCTACACTGTTGATGGGAATGTACACTGGTGTAGCCCCTGTGGAAAACAGTTCTTAAAAAGCTAAAGATAGAGTTACTGTCAATCTGGAAGAGATAAAAATTCTATTTTGATGGATGATTTTAATAATTTTATTTAGCAAATATGATTATCTATTATGATTCAGGTACTATGTTAAATGCAAATTGTACAAAGAAGAATGACCTAATTTATTGTGTATTGATTGGAAGTTAATTTTTTTACAAATTCATGGAATTAAAGGGAAATTAATATAATTAAATGACTGTTGGCTGTATTGGTAAGTGGAATGTGAAAGTAATTAAGAGAACTTATTGTTGTTGATTTCAGCATTATACTCCATGAAAACTGTTTTAGCAGAAACGTTAAATTTTTAAAAATAATTTGGAAAGATACATGCACCCCAATATTCATAGTGGCACTATTTACAATAGCCAAGACATGGAAATAGCCTCCATGTCCATCAACACTTATATGGGTAAAGAAGATGTGGTATACACGCATGCACGTGTGCTATGTAGCTGCAGTCGTGTCCAACTCTTTGCAACACTATGGACTGTAGCCCATCAGATTCCTCTGTCCGTGGAATTCTCTAGGCAAGAATACTCAAGTGCCATGCCCTCCTCCTGGGGATCTTTCTGACTCAGGGATCAAACTGGCATCGCCTGTAGCTCCTGCATTGCAAGTGGATTCCTTCCTGCTGAGCCACCTGGGAAACCCATGTGTGCATATATGTACACACACACACACACACACACACACACACACACACACAGGAATATTACTCAGCCATAAAAAGAATAAAATTATGCCATTTAGGCAACATGGATAGACCTGGAGATTATCATACTAAGTGAAGTAAATCAGACACAGACAAATATATGATACACTTATATGTGGAATCTAAAAAATTGATACAAATGAACTTATTTATAAAACAGAAACAGTCTCACACATAGAAAAAAAACATAGTTATCAAAGGGGACAGGAGTATGGAGAAAGAGACAAATTAGAAATTTGGGATTAGCAGATACTACTATACATAAAAGATAAACAACAAGGTCTTACTATAGCATAGGAAGCTATAATCAACATCTTGTAATGAATTATAATGGTTTCTATAATATCTTGTATATATATATATACATAAAACTGAATATGTATGTACATAAAACTGAATATATATATATATAAATGTGTGTGTCTGTGTGTTAGTTGCTCAGTTACCACCATGGACTACAGTCTGCCAGACTATTTTGTCCATGGAATTCTCCAGGCAAGAGTAGTGGAGTGCATTGCCATTCCCATCTCCAGGGGATCTTCCTGACCCAGGGACCGAACCTGCAGGCAGATTCTTTACCATCTGAGCACCAGGGAAGCCCATATGTGTATATATGGGTTTATATATATAAATTATATATATATAAACTGAATCACTTTGCTGTACACCGGAAACAAACACAACATTGTAAATCAACTATAGTTCAATTAAAAAAAGATCTCTGGGGACTTCTCTGGTGGTCTGGTGGTTAAGATGCCAAAGTCCCAATGCAGGGAGCATTGATGAACTATCTCATGTGCTGCACAGCATGGCCAAAAAAGAAAAAAAAATCTCTCTGGCTTACATTTTACCTGGGAATCTACGATACATACATCACAAACACCACATATATACTGAAATTTACTGCAGTAAAAAGTAATGTATAATAATTTGCATTAGGTGGTATGATACTACTGTCTTAGGATTAAAGTCCAGATCTCCTTATGCCCAGTCTTGTCACCTGTGCATCCATCCATCCATCCATTAATGAATTTGATAAATTTTACTGAGTATCTCCTATGTGCTAGGCAGTCGTCTATGTTCTGAAGAGTAAGAATGCATTTAAGGGAAAAACAAAGAGAAAGAAAAGTGGTGGACCGAATGCTTGATTTTGGCAGAATTGGTGATCGCCATCAAAATAATTTCCAGTGAAATCTGGAAAACTACCCTCTGCTAAGATTTATAAAAGATCTGCATGCCAAGAAAATGTAACTCTGTTTCTTTCTCTCTCTAATCAAACAGATGGACTATGCCAAATTTAGTTTCATTCCTTTACAATACTAAAAGATATAAAAATAAGGATAAGCTCTCTTTTGGAATTGTGTAGATTTTTAAACCTTGTAGTCTCTAGCCCATGGGCCTTACCATGTATTCTACCACACACATTCTTTCCGCTCATGATGGAAGTAATATTTGGCTGCCGCTACATTTTTTTGCCCTTATGTTAGCTATGAAACACAAAACACCTCCTTACACAGGCTTGCCGTCATTGCCAAGATGTTGTGCAAACTTTAGTACATAAAATATTTTGAAAGAAAAATATGCTCCCATCCGTTGGCTTTGATTTCCATACTCAGTCTCACTCTTTGCCTTACACTCAGCCCATGAAGAACTTGACTTAATAGAAACCACGTGTTTCTCCTTCAATGCTCATTTTCTCCTCAAAAGCATGAAGACCGTGGTAAAAGGGCACAATCTCAGCCAGTATGTGAGACTGTGAATGAATTAAGCTATTTCTGTTAATGTTGTCTTTTATATGCTAGAAAACTTATTTTCTAGAGACTAGTGCAAACTATGAACTTGAATGATCTTTCATTTTGTGTTTTTTTTTTTTTTTACAATAAATTATGGTGTTTGATGCTAACTTAGAAAATAGGCTTCTGATCCTACCCTCCTGAGATTTAATATAAATTTACATTTAATATGCACTTACAGTTTTCCACATCTGATTGTGTGTGTGTCTGTTTCTGTGATATGTATTTAAGATTTTAAATTTCTTTTACCTCATTGGCTAAGCAACTGAGTTAGGGTTGTATGCCAAGTACTTAAATATGGTTAAAGATTCTGAATTTTTATTTTAGTCCTGCACAGGACTACTAGACCAATGAAAGCATTTCTGTATCTTTTTAATAAAATTCTGCCCACAATCAAGCTATATTTTTAGAATTGTTATCTTCCACTACTCTTATTCATTCAACAGATATTTGTTGAACATCTATTGTGCATCATCCATCTTTCAGGCCTTGGGGATGAGAAACCACTCAGCTGGTTGAAAAACCCTGAAGTTTGTCTATGCTTCCAAGTTTTCCAGCTGGACTGTGGATGGGAGATTCATCTTCCAGAATGGGCTCGAGGATATTAGGAGATCAGGTATATGATGACCAAACCTTTCAGCTGGATAAATCAAAACATGCTCACAAGTGAGTGGCAGAGTGTAAGTTTGATTTATGTTTATAGGAAACTGGATACATATTTTAATGTATGGAAAATATGGCAAATGAATACTTTCCAAATGTGTTTACTTTATTGACTTCAGATCTTGTCCATGGATCAGCAAGAGAAGCACTAACTCGACAAGATCACAAACTATGTCAGTGAAATCTGGCAGAAGATTAAGGAAACACTTGAACTCTTCTAAATGAGACCCTCTTTTCCCCAGAGGACAAATTACCTGTCCTTATTATCACCTAAGGATTTCCCTGGTGGCTCATTGGTAAAGAATCTCCTGCAATGCAGGAGATGCTAGAGACTTGGGTTCGATCTCTTGGTTGGAAAGACCTTCTTGAGAAGGGCATGGCAACCCACTCCAGTATTTTTACCTGGAGTAAGATCATGGCATCTGGTCCCATCACTTCATGGGAAATAGGGAAACAGTGGAAACAGTGTCAGACTTTATTTTTGCGGGCTCCAAAATCACTGCAGATGGTGATTGCAGCCATGAAATTAAAAGATGCTTACTCTTTGGAAGGAGAGTTATGACCAACCTAGGTAGCATATTCAAAAGCAGAGACATTACTTTGCCAACAAAGTCAAGGCTATGGTTTTTCCTGTGGTCATGTATGGATGTGAGAGTTGGACTGTGAAGAAAGCTGAGCACCGAAGAATTGATGCTTTTGAACTGTGGTGTTGGAGAAGACTCTTGAGAGTCCCTGGGACTGCAAGGAGATCCAACCAGTCCGTTCTAAAAGAGATCGATCCTGAGTGTTCTTTGGAAGGAATGATGCTAAAGCTGAAACTCCAGTACTTTGGGCACCTCATGCGAAGAGCTGACTCATTGGAAAAGTCTCTGATGCTGGGAGGGATTGGGGGCAGGAGGAGAAGGGGATGACAGAGGATGAGATGGCTGGATGGCATCACTGACTCGATGGACATGAGTCCGAGTGAACTCCGGAGTTGGTGGACAGGGAGGCCTGGCGTGCTGCGATTCATGGGGTCGCAAAGAGTTGGACACAACTGAGCGACTGAAATGAACTGAAGTGATGCCATGGACAGAGGAGCCTGGAGAGTCGCAAAGAGTCAGACACCACTGAAGCGATTGAGCACGCATGCACGCCTTATCACCTGTTTCCCTTTGAAACATTTTTAAGTCCTTTTGAAAAAAATGTCCAAATTAAAAATTAGAAGCAAACCCTGCTATTTTAGTCCTAACAGCTAATTCACTAGTACCCTCTTCTTTACAATTTTCAGGCATAAAATAAAGGAAAAGTATGTATGAAGGAAACCCCGCAAACCTCAGTAACAGACACCAGAGTATAGACTTGGCCCCAGATCTGACTTTGATAAAATGGCTCTGTAAGTCACGGTCAGTATGTGAGAGATCTTTTAAAAAAATGTTAGCTAATAAAAATGCCAGAATTTCCTCTTTCATTTGAAAGGCATGTAGGGGTTCTGTGAAGCACGATTGATTTCAGCAAAAGGTAGAATGGGGTCCAATTAGACATGTTCTAAAGCAGCAAACAAAAATATCCTTGGTTGTATTGAAGTACGTTGAAAAATTAAGACTCATTGAATTCAGTCAGCTTTACTGTTAAAGCAGTTTTGTGGGCTGAACAGCGATATAATAAATTTCACAAAGCAAGCAGTTATCAGACAATCATTGTTCTCTTAATATTAAAAAAAAAAAAAACCAATAATCTGGGCATCTGGGTAAAATGAGCTCTCTGTTTCTCTTAACTTATTTTGGAAGGGGAGTATATAATGGTTTTTTTTTTTTTTTTTCCCCACAAAAATGAAGTAATGTAAGTTACTTAGGATCTATGAGAGTGTTTTGGCATGGAATGACTGCCCTTTCTTTTTCTTGGCTCCAAGAGCGAAGCATCTGCAATTTGCAAAACAAATTCAAGATAAAGTACCCAGCTGGGCAAGTTTGTACAGTAGATCTCACAAACTGGTTTGCTGTTTCAATCAATCTCTTTCCCTTCCTTGTCTCTTTCCCTCTTCTTCTTTCCCTGTCTCCATGAACTAATAGCTCAACTGTTCCTCCAGGCTATATTCATCTGAACTATCTAACTTATGAAGTGATTTATTTATCTCTATGCCTGAGAAACAAGCTGCCTTAACTGTTTCAGATTCCCGACAAGACCTCAGGCCCACTTAAGCTATTTATTTGGGGGCAAGGAGGGTGAGGTGGCTGCAAGCGGCTAAAATAAATGAAAAGTTATTGTTTGACACAACAACAACAGTAACAATGATAACAGAACAAAGATCAGGAAGTTATCCAGGAAACAACCTTTAAACAGAAAGACTGAAGGGGTAGAACACTGCTGTCTTTGTGTTTCCAATCATTTATTTCAAGGGTCATTAAACTATGACATGATCAGTCAAATTCAACTTGCTACCTTTTTTGGTAAATAAAATTTTCTTGGAACATAGCCATACACATTCATTTATATATTGTCTGCAGCTGGTTCCACACTGTGACACAGTTGAAAAGTTGTGACAGAGGCCTTATGACCCACAAGCCTAAAATATTTGCTATCTGGCCCTCTATGGAAAAAATGTGCTGACCTTTGCTCTATTTGGCTGTACTATCCAAGTCATGCTAAGTATTTTGGTCTTTTACATTAAACTGATAAAATGCCTTAGAGAAAAGTACCCAGCAATTTTGGTAGGAACGGCAAGTTGGGAATTAGGAAATATCTATCATGAGGTCACCAACTCATAGCATCACGGACTCAATGGACATGACTTTGAGCAAACTCTGGGAGATGGTGAAGGAGGGGAAGCCTGGTGTGTTTCAGTCCATGGGGTCGCAAAGAGTCGGACACAACTTAGCAACTGAAAGAGAACAACAACAATCACGAGATCTGTTTACAATAGCCCTCCATTCCAGCCACCATTACAAATAGTGGAAACTGAAAAGAAACTTACAGATCAACCATCCAACTGCATTTTACAGTTGAAGACACTGTCCAGAAAGGTTAAGGAACTGACTTGTAACACAGTTATAAAACCCAATGAAAAGATGAAAAACCATATCCAAATCCAGGAAAATACCTTAAGGAGAAATGAATGGCATAAAGTCTATTTGCTTGAGAGAATGATAGCTTGTCAGATACAACTAGCTCACTGGGGGTTAGGGGGATGGTTTGGGAGATGTTGAAAGGTAGAATATGGAAACACAGAAGGATTTATTTCAATTAATGTTTTTCTTTATCTTTTGGAACTCTGAACAGTAACTGCTTTTCTCTTCTATTTGATGGGGCATTTTTCTTTGCTTTGCTCAGAACCTTCTTTCCCACCCCTCAGGGAAACCCTGATCACATGTTTACAATCTGTTTGGTTCAAATGATTAGAATGAGTTTGTGGTTACTGTAGAGTTCATTCTTCAGATGTTACCTAATTTTCAAGTCACCCAAACACTGTGTCTATTTTTAGCCTCTGGGGTGGACATTTACTTTGGGTTGGCACAGAAGAACAGTTCCATGAGCGAGGAAGCAGCATTTAGGTGGGAGAGTGGCCAGGAACAAAACGTCAGTGGGTCAGGATGGAGTGGGAAGCGTTTGGTAACTCGGGAAGAAATGAGAACGTTTTCTTAAAAGAGAAACTCTTCAACTTCAGAAGGGCTCTTTGTGGCAGACCTGAAATTTCTGCTCTGTAACTTAGCTTTTCGCTTGCTCCCCCTAGAGCAGTGGTTTCAAACCTCTCTGGATAACAGTGTCTGTTGAGGATTTCACAAAGCTGTGGATTCGGTCTCTACTGCCCTCCCCTCAAGTACACACACAGTCAACAATTTTGTTTATAATTTCAGGGCGCTTACAAATCTTTAAAACATCCACAGACCATCCAGAGACCTCAGGTTGAGCACTCTACCTCCCATCCCTCAAAGGTTGGTATTTAGGAAAGAAGAGAAATGATTTCCCCCTTGGATACATTCTCTACACTGCAAGTCTGGGTTAAAACTATTCATGGATCCTCGCTGCCTTTGGAATCAATCCTAACTCTCCCAAATAGTAGAGAAATAAGTCCTTCTAAGATCTGGGCTCTGTATCTCCTCCCATTTCATCTCTCAACATGCCCTTTATTTACTTTATACCATAATGATACTAAACTCAAAATCCTCCAGTATCCCAGACCTCTTTCTCCTCTCCACAATTTTCCACGTGCTTACATCCTTTCTGCCTGGGAGACCCTTCCCGTGTCCTTCCCTACCAATTAAACACTCACTCACCGCAGGCTCAGCGCAGATGTCCTTTTTCAGGGAATCTTCTCTGACTTCCCAAGGCTGTGCCTTGCCCTCTTCCGTGCTCCCCTAACAGCTGGTACTGATCCATTAGGTAGCATTTCTCACCCTGTATCACAATCACTTGTTTGCTTATATCTAATCTCCCATTATAAATGCTTAGAATTATAAATGTCCATCACGATATTCCCAGGGTACAGTGGACTCCATGCATGTTTTTGTATAAATAAATACATGAAAAAACGAAGCCGTGCAAAGTAGCAAATGAGGACAGAAAGTGGGATGAAAACGCTGGCTCTTTTCAAAGGCCACTGGAAGGCCAGTGTAGAAGAGAAGGCAAAGGTGGAGTGAAGTTGTTAAATCCAGTGTTGCTTTAATGGGTGTGCCCCCTGAGACGGGCCCAGGGCATAAAGGATGTGTTCGGAAGGAAAAGAGCTAGTGGTGAGTGATGATAGAGGTCCTGATGATAATGATGATGATGACTATGACAATTACTGCCTCTGTGTTGTTAGGCGGGAGGAAGGCTCACTGATGAAATACGATTTCTATTGACAGTTACCAGTTTTGAAAGCTATATACCAGGGCATGCATTGCAGGCATGACATTTATTACCTCTTTAATTTCCACATTAATTCTGTTTTAATTATAGTTCTGAATTTAAAGTGGAGGAGACAGGCTAAGAAATTTGATTATTTTTTAACATGTATGCTTTGAAAATGTAAAATACTTTGAAGGCTTAATAAAACAAGGTAAAAGGCAAAAATCTAAAAAAAATCCCTCTGTCCTAAAAGCAATTTGAGTGGGTAGGAAGCAATGGTGAAATGGTCATTCTGGGATCAAACAAAACTAGGTTCAAATCCCAACTCCATTTTTTTCCAAAGTTGTATGTGGGTTCTAATACCTCAAAAGGTGGTGGTTAAGAACAAATGACATAAAGTAAATGAAGGGCTTCATATAGTAGCAGATGTGCAGTAGACTTGGAATAAATGTTAATATTTCCTCAAGTCAATTTGAAATTTACTGAATATGAGTACAAATATAAACATCACACAACAAGGCATGCTGCTGCTAAGTCACTTCAGTTGTGCCCGACTCTGTGCAACTCCATAGATGGCAGCCCACCAGGCTCCCCCGTCCCTGGGATTCTCCAGGCAAGAACACGAGTGGGTTGCTATTTCCTTCTCCAATGCATGAAAGTGAAAAGTGAAAGTGAAGTCGCTCAGTCGTGTTCGACCCTCAGTGACCCCATGGACTGCAGCCTTCCAGGCTCCTCCGTCCATCGGATTTTCCAGGCAAGAGTACTGGAGTGGGGTGCCATAGCCTTTTCTGACAACAGGCATAGATCTAAATAATATACAATTTCTGATTGTCGGATAGTGAGCAGAGTGTGATCTTTGTAATAATATCAGCAATAAACCAGCAAGATTAATCATCCAGTAGAAAACGAAATGGAAACCCACTCCAGCTTCCAGATTCTGGGGAATCCCATGGACAGAGTAGCCTGGTGGGTTGCAGTCCATGGGTTTGCAAAGAGTTGGACACAACTTAGTGACTGAACAACAACAATAATCATCAAGAGATGTGCTCAGTGAGTAGAATTTAGCAACAGCTAAGTATTATCACCACTGCCTCCACCAACTAAAACAAGACTAGGAACTTGTGTTTAAGCATACTTTTATTCTTTGTTGAGTTTATTCTATAAATTGGGTCATATTAATCCCTTTTCTTCTCTCTTTGTATAATGGATAATTACATTAAGCTTATAATGCCTGTTTACAAAAACATTTATTTCAAAGCAACATACATTAGGAACCAGTTTTATACCCTAAGGTCTTCCCTGGTGACTCAGACAGTAAAGAATCCTCCTGCAATACAGGAGACTGGGGTTCAATCCCCGGGTCAGGAAGATGCCCTGGAGGAGGGCATGGCAACCCACTCCAGCATTCTTGCCTGGACAATCCCATGGACAGAGGGGCCTGGCGGGCTGCAGTCCCTGGGGTTGCAAAGATTTGGAAATGACTGAGCAACTAACACATATACCCTAAACTTGTGCTATTCCTCTAGAAATGTTTTGGAAAGTATTATGGTTTTGAATGGGATAAGTTATCAGCATTTTCTGTTCTTATTAAAAGTTACGGCAATCCAGTAACAAATAGTAATGGAGAATAAAGAAGAGATAACACCACAGTTCAAAAGGAGCCAAAAAATCTATTTTAAAGAGATGGTTTTTAAATCAAAATGATGTCCAAATTATATATGAAACAAATCTAGAATTTTTAAGATTTCCAAAGATGGCTTCTATACCTTGAAAAAAATATAAGATTTTTTCCTTTGGAAATAGAACAAAAATCAATATGGAATTTTGGCCCTAGAATTTCAAGTTAATAAAAAATTTTATAAACTATTTTTAGCTTTTTATGTCTTTAGATTGGAAAGATGAGAAACCCAAGAAAATTCTCACACATCTCATGTGATATCTCATGACAAAAATACTATAATGATGAAAAATGACACTTTTGTAGTTGGAATGCCTGGGTTGAAATGTTTCCTCCATAATTTAATAATTGTTCTTGGACAAGTTATAAAAGCCTCTATGTCTCAATTAACTATTAGTTCAGTTCAGTTCAGTTCAGTCGCTCAGTCGTGTCCTGGACGGAGGAGCCTGGTGGGCTGCAGTCCTTGGGGTCACTAAGAGTCCGGCACGGCTGAGCAACTTCACTTTCACTTTTCACTTTCGGCGCATTGGAGAAGGAAATGGCAACCCACTCCAGTGTTCTTGCCTGGAGAATCCCAGGGACGGGGGAGCCTGGTGGGCTGCCGTCTCTGGAGTCGCACAGAGTCGGACACGACTGAAGCGACTTAGCAGCAGCAGTAGCAGCAGCAGGTAAAAAATGTCTCTGGGTCAGAGCAGGTATTCAAGAAAAGTTAGCACCTATTTTACACTATTGTTTTCTTTGACCATTTTAACTTCTTACACATTATAACATTCTTTCATTGATTCTTGTAGGAATTTGTTTCCTGTGACCTGTGAACCTTGTTAATTTCGTAGTCCTCTCTTCTTACATCTCTGCTGCTGCTGCTGCTGCTAAGTCGCTTCAGTCGTGTCCAACTCTGCGACCCCAGAGACGGCAGCCCACCAGGCTCCCCCATCCCTGGGATTCTCCAGGCAAGATCACTGGAGTGGGCTGCCATTTCCTTCTCTGATGCATGAAAGTGAAAAGTGAAAGTGAAGTCACTCAGTCGTGTCCGACTCTCAGCGACCCCATGAACTGCAGCCCACCAGGCTCCATCCATGGGATTTTCCAGGCAAGAGTACTGGACTGGGGTGCCATTGCCTTCTCCCTCTTACCTCTCTAGGCTTTACTTTCTCCAACTTTAAGAAAAGGAAGTTAGGTTAAAATCTCAAAATTCCATTCTAGTGCTAGAATAGTTGAAATTCCATTTGTATTGAAATCAACCACTGTGATGAAATAATTTGATTCCTTTTTTTCCATTGAGTCTGAAATGCAGTCTAATAACAGGACATGCAGTGGTTTTGCATATAGTGAACAAATACCATATTGATCCAAGTGGGGGTGGGGAGTGGGAATCAGACAGGTTATCTTCTTAAGTGACTGAGGGAAATGAATTGAGCTTGGAGACAGAAATGTTGAAAGATATATTAAACCGAACAATGAACCTGTTCATATATATCTGTGTGGAAGATACAATGTAGAACCATATATACACAGCTTTGTTAATAATATCTGTCTTTACTGAACTGATTCTGTAAAGGAATCTGTATTTTTCCTTGATTCTGTAAACTATATCTACAAAATATATTGCTAGAGGTAATTTTTGCGATTTGAATATCCATTCTGCACTAAAATATATGAAGTGTATTGACCTGCAAAGTAGCCTACAAATTCTGATGTATTTCCTCTTCTGGAAAATGAGAGAACCTCTTAGTTATTGCAGGTTGTCTGTTGTTGTTGTTTAGTCACTAAGTTGTCTCCAACTTTTCTGCGACCCCATGGACTGTAGCCCGCCAGGCTCCTTCGTCCATGGGAATTCCCAGGCAAGAATACTGGGATGAGTTGCCATTTCCTTCTCCAGGGATCTTCCCGACCCAGAGATTGAACTTGCATCTCCCGTATTGGCAGATGGATTCTTTACCACTGTGCCACCAGGGAAGCCCTGCAGGTTGTCTGACAGACATGGAAATCTGCATGCAATGATACAGTACAGTGACTATTGACACTGATCTCAAATGTGTCCATCAACTCTAATGCGACATGATCAGCTATTTTTGAATGTGTTATTAAAATGACCACAAAGGACATTAAAAAAGGAGCCGTCTGCTCTCTGTTAAATGTAGCCCTGAAGTCTCCCTTGGATTAGTGAAGCAAGCCACTAAATACTTCAGTGGGACTTCAAAAGGCTGAGTTCTCCCTAATAATCACTATGGGATGAACTTCAAAAGCTTAGAGGTTTCACTTGGATCAATTCCCAGAAAATCAAGTTATTTACCAAATCTTATTTATGCAAACTATACAAACACATTCTGATCTGCAGAGTACTAAAAATGTTTTAGGAAAATGATAACCTTAAATGAAAAGTCTACCACATAAGAATGGGAAAGGTCAACTTTCTTTGGTCTGATTATCTTGTCTGTCTACACTGGTCAAATCAGATGTACACCTATTACCAGATCTGCTATTACTTTATGCCTATGAATCTAGAAAAACATACCTAAAATTTGACTAATTATGTTGAGTAATAATACAAAGGGTATCTAACACACATACACACACACACAGAAGTATTTTAGCTTCTCTGTTTCTGTTGTTTGGAATTACAAGGTGGAGTAGACTAAATTATTTTTAGATATCAACCACTTTTTAAGACATTTTTTCATCTACAAAAATTTCTAGTACAAGTTTGGGCTCACAAGCTGACTCTTCATATTAATTCATTTGAATAGAGAATTCAGACAAAGGTATTACAGAATTCAGACAAAGTCACACAGGTAACCGGAGAAGGCAATGGCACCCCACTCCAGTACTCTTGCCTGGAAAATCCCATGGACGGAGGAGCCTGGTAGGCTGCGGTCCATGGGGTTGCGAAGAGTCGGACACGACTGAGCGACTTCCCTTTCACTTTTCACTTTCATGCACTGGAGAAGGAAATGGCAACCCACTCCAGTGTTCTTGCCTGGAGAATCCCAGGGACGGGGGAGCCTGGTGGGCTGCCGTCTCTGGGGTCGCACAGAGTCGGACACGACTGAAGTGACTTAGCAGCAGCACATAGGTAACTGGGGTAACCGTTGTTGCTTGAGTCTCAAATATATTTTGTGTTTATTTCATAGACTATATAACTTATTTACTTACATGTTTATCTTACTACACTATTATTACTTTAAGAATATGGACTGTTTTATTCATCTATGCATCCCCACCAGCATGGATAAGCCTGACATAACATAGATACTCAGTATATATTTGTATAAATAATAAATAATCACTTGAAAATAAAACTTTATTTATAACATGATTTGTAGTTATCTAGGTTTTATTAGAAAGTAACATGGCTTTCACAAACTTCAGTGAAAGGCAAATATCAGTATCAAGTATACAAAATGCTTTGCCCAAGAATTTCTTATTATTTGTCAGTTCAAGACACTGTAAAATCTTCTTATGATTAAAATTGTGAACTTTAATTCAGCATATACAGGGTTATCTGAACTTTTAACCTTTTTTCTGAGCAATCTGGGTATGTTGATTGTGGATTCTGTTATATAACTGGAAACAGATCCTTGATTGGAACATAACTGTCCAGTGATTTTTCAACCGGGTAAACATTTGTGGCTTATGTTCCTAACTGCTGATCAGAAGAGAATGCAGGAAGGGAGACTGATACACTGTACAGTTTCCAATGTTTACACTGTTTTGTGTTTTCCAGATCCATGTGGTACTTTCTAAAAAGATATACATCTGGGCCTGCAACAGCTCTTCAACTGCTGGTTGGATCCAAATAACAGTTCATTTAGTATCTATCTGGGCATTTCCGAACATTTAAATCAAACTGTGACTACATTGGAACCAATTGGATTCCCTTTATAATTTGAAAATATTGTTATCTAGTCATCCACATAAGACAAAATAAACACAAAAATAATTTTAAAAATTTCTAGCTTGTCCATAAACTCAACAGAACTTGGGCCAAATATGTGAGATGCCACAACACTGAATATCATGGAAACTTAAAATCAGTCAACTATTTTTTAATTTTTTTGGCTTATGTATCTCCAAATAATTGTCTTGCAAAAGTTATGGTGGTGCAGATGGTAAAAAACCTGTCTGCAAAGCAGGAAACCTGGGTTTGAGCCCTAGGTTGGGAAGATACCCTGGAGAAGGGAATGGCAACACACTCTAGTATTTGTGCCTGAAGAATTCCATGGACAGAGAAGCCCGGCGGGCTACAGTCCATGGGGGTCTCAGAGCTGGACACGACTGGGCCACTAACACTTTCATGATTTTACCCTTTAGAATCATCCAACTAGTGTTTTTTGGCCTATGTATTACCAAAAAATTGGCTTACAAAAGTTATTTAAATTAACTAAATAAACCAGTTGTTTGGGTATAAGCTGAAGCTTGATTATCTTATCCGAAGACTTAATTTACTGGATAGAGTGTTAGTTGAAGTTCATCGCATTTATCTAATCCTTGCCAGGTCTTAACTTCAGTTTTCTCCTTGTAGACATAGCTGTGTTGACAGCATTTTAAAAAGTTGATTTTTTTAAAAAAAGATATTGGGCAAGCATTAGTATTTCACTTTATAAAGGTAATTAAATTAATAAATATTTTGAAGGTTTGAAGACTTAATTTACTGGATAGAGTGTTAGTTGAAGTTCATCGCATTTATCTAATCCTTACCAGGTCTTAACTTCAGTTTTCTCCTTGTAGACATAGCTGTGTTGACAGCATTTTAAAAAGTTGATTAAAAAAAAAAAGATATTGGGCAAGCATTAGTATTTCACTTTATAAAGGTAATTAAATTAATAAATATTTTGAAGGTTAAGTAAGTTTAAAGTATTTTGAGTTCTTTAGAAACAAAGTAATACTATTATTATTATTAATTTGGTCATGCCACATGGCTTGTGAAATCTTAGTTCCCGACCAGGAATCAAATCTGGGTCCTGGCATTGAAAGCTTTGAGTCCTAACCACTGGACACCCAGGGAATTCCCCCCTAAACACCGTTCAATGTAATATTAATGTAGCTATCCAGATCATATGAAAGGAGGGACAAGTCAGTTCCTTTAAAATAAATACCTACCACTTAATACTAAGATGATCATTCTCTTGTATCTCAGTCCTTCTGTATCCCAATGCTGCATCTTTTCCTTGGTCTTTCAAAAATCTGAATATGTTTCTCACACATTTTCTTTTCTTTAATCATTTTTTTTTTTTTGGCAGCTGGATTCATGGTTTTGTCCCAGGAAATATGACATTCATTCATATACTGTGCTATAGATTTCCATACCAAGAAGGTATTAATCTTTGGATTTTCCTTGGTCCTTGGTCATAAAAGAAAGTGGGATGGTCACTGCTTTTAGAGGAAAAGCAATAAATCTGCATAATACAAGCTTATTTTAGTAACTTAATTGTATTTATTACTTATAAAAGATTAAAGAGAGGCTATTGGTATGTGGTGAATAGCTTTTAGTCAAATTTAACATCGGTGAAACTAACTTGTGTACTTAACTACTACATTGGTCATTAGAGGGTAGAAGAAAACAACATGGGCATTGATTGATATATGGTTCCTTCAGTTCTTAGGGAAGCCATGAAAAGTATGGCAATTTACTTGTAAGCATCTGTTATAGTAAAGGAAGGCAGTAGTGTTTCTATTTAAATGCAAAGAATAATTCACACTGTTGTATACAGAGTGATTTATATTGATATGTACTTTTTTCCCCCCAGGATTTTAAGCTAGCTACTAGAAATATTGCCCAAGGACATTTGTTCAAGGATCTGCCTTACAAAATGGTCAAGTATTCCTTACCGTTTATATCTCTGGTCAAGGATGAAAACACAATCAGGCCTACCAAGATTTATAAAGCTTGTCTTATTGAAAGATATTCTTTAGTGGGTTGCAGTTCCGTGAACTGAATCAGGAACAATTTGTAGCTTTGAGGATAATCCACTTGCTGCAAATTATGTCTTAAATGAACAAATCAGTTACAAGTATCATTATCATTGTGAACCTCCTGATTTCTGTCTCAGTTTAGGATATTTCCCCATTGTAACTTCAACACATAAATACTGTGGTCAGAGAAAATTTACATTCTATATCTTTAATTACATGTGGATACTTTATATAAACATAGAGGCAAGACCATGAAAATTGAAGTGTTTACAGGTTATATATATTGTGATTATTCTGGCAAGTAAGCTGGATTTCTATTTAGAAATTTAAATGAAAAACTGGTTTTCTTGTCTGGGAAGATTTAGAACAAATCAACTGGAAGATCAGGGGCTGATCAACTGGCCTTTCCCGGGTCCCTTCCTACCTTTATATGTAGGGGACACTCTGGAAGAGGCAGGGCCTTTGGGTGCTACAGGATCCTTGCTGATGTCAATGGAACATCCATAGTTTCCTGGGGACTAGGTAGAGACATAGGATGCCAACAGAGGCCATATTTCAGATTGCTGGAGTTCCAAACAGTCCATACTGAACTTCCCTGATTACCCTGTAGATGAGTTAAGGGCGAATAGAGAACAAACAGGAGAGAAGAAGGAACTTCCTTGGTGGTCCAGTGGTTGAGAATCTGTCTTTCACTGCAGGAGATGTGGGTTCAATCCCTGGTTGGGGAACTAATATCTCACATGCGTGGGACAACTGGGCCCATTTGTCACAACTAGAGAGCATGTGTTGCAACTCAGATCTGATGCAGCCAAAATTAATCAAGTAATTAATGTTTTTTTAAAAGGAGAAAAGAATAAGGACACATGGTACTCAGAACCAAATAGTTACCTATTATAAAAACCAGAAGAAAAGTTGCTTCATGTAGTCATCAAAAAGCTATAGCAAGCTTTTCTGTCACAGAGTTGTTCTGGCTATGGAGTAGTAGTCATAATCTGAGGATGTCACCAACAGTTTTAGTTATGCTATATCTTTTAGTACTTTCACAGAAGTGTATATTTATAAAGTAATTTCATGATAATGATGCAATGATGGTTATAATGATGGTCTTTTAAGGTCACATTAATCTAGAAGAACAACTTTCTACATTTAAAAATAATTTTTTCTTCCTGTAAAATGTTCCATTGATCTTTTATAGCTATAAAATAAAGATTCAAAAATAGTTATGCAAAAGTCTAGAAACTAACTAGACAATGACAGAGTACGTGCAATTTTTTTTCTTTTCTTAGTCTGTAGGAAAATGCCAATACCTCCTTCAGCCTTTCACACGATTTGGTGGTTAAGCATTTGTTTTGCAGGACACAACTGAACATTTGTTGAAGGCAAGAGAAATGGTAACACAACTTAAAATTTTAATTTCCGAACATCTGTGTTGCCAAAAAGATGTGCATGTATGTGGTTGGGGGAGAGTCTTTATACCGTTACTTTCTTAAAATCTAATTCTATCTACTTTTATTATAAAAGTTCTCTGTTCTTTGTTTGCTAAAATCTCATATGCTATAATTCAACGTAGCTGAACTCTTGGATATCTGCTGTCTTTTTTGGGAATGGAGGAACATTTGGTAAACAGCATGTCCAGAGCCTCTTCTCAAAGACCACTAGCAGGCACTGTTAGAGCATTTTCATTCAAGTTTATTCTGTTCAGGCAAAAAGGGAACAGCGACTTACATCCACTGAGGATCAGTGAACACAATCTCATAGCAACAGACACCAAAACAGTCCCTCATTACAAGCCTTGTCCAACAATCAAGTCTTTAACAAGAACAAAGGTTGACAGTGATTAATCATTAAGCGGTTCCTTGTTCCTTGATGCACGTGTTCTCAGCAGCCTCCCCGCAGAGGCAGTCTGGCATATTTCCTGTCTCTGTGCGCCACTGTGCCATGTCTGAAGGGACGCCTAGGCAGCCTTCTCACTATTTTAATTTCAAATGCTCCAAACATCTACAGAGTTTCTATGTGCACATGTCTTGACTTTTATTCCGAGCCTGGCAGACTCTGAATGGATATAGGGAGTGAGAACATAATAAGCCATTAACTCCACATCTGCTTACTAGATTATGTTCAAAGATGGTAGGAGAAATTGATTAAACACTGCTTTCTGGAATAAACCTTTGAAATCTGTTTGTTTCCTTAAGCAACACAATGACAAGTTGATATAATTTAGTTGTGCAGTGAACATAACTTCACTACTGTTTCCACATAAGAATAACTTCTATGTTGACAAAGCACCATGTTTTGAAAAGCAGTAAAAATATTTTCAGAATTCCTCCTTCAAAAGATTCTGTTTCACAAGGCAACGGAGTTGTAAAGTTAACCATTACCATTTTATTCAGCTGTGCTTTTTAGTTACTTGACTAGGTACAATTTATCTGTCCTAGTTGGTCATGCAATGGTATATTCATCTTAATAGATGACTTGGAGGTTCTATTTTTTTCTTGTTCATCATGTAAATATCACTAACAGTAACTATGCTGCCTATGGACTAGGAGAGCAGATGAAGAGGAAAGAGTAGCTATGAGACAGCTTCTAGGAAGTAAGGGGCAAGGGCTAATGCAAGTAACAACAAAATTACCATGGGAAGTCAGTTATAAAAACAAATACATTTTTTTTCCAATAACAAGCATCACATCTAACAAAATTCAAAATGAAGTAACCCTGAGGATTCTCTGTACTTATTAACGCCTCTTTTCCAACAGGTCAGAATTAAGTAATATCAGGTCTCCTACAGTTCAAGTGGAAGATTTTAACTAGTATATCTACCATATAAAAGCTAAATTATGAAATCCAATCACAAAATATAAAATATGCAATTCTCCTGATGTACTCAGTGTTTTAGAATACAGCTATAATTTCTTTAAGCTGAGTTATACTCACTAAGGAGGATGACAATGACATTCTACAAACAAAAAGGCCATCTTATTATTGGTAATTAAGCTCTTCACACAAATGTATGTGACAGGGATGACATAATGGTCGTTGACTCATGTTAAGATCAAAAGCAGCCTGTTAGGAAACCCCAATCAGAAAATGAACATCTTTTGACTGGAGCCTCCTGGGATCAACATTTAAAACTAACAACAGTGAACTCTGAACTGTGAAGGAAAGCAATGATGAACTATGGAAGGACAGTTTTCAGGGCTTGAGATGGTCTTAGCCTCTATTCTTACAAACCAACCAATCTTGATCATTTCAACTCAGTTCAATTTACGGTAATCTACTCTAACTGGTTCTATGTATTTCGATAGGGTAAATTCACCTCACCACACACAAATTACTTTCAACATACAACATTTGGCTTGAACCTTTTGCTTATCTTCAATCTTTTTCCAATTAGAAACTAAGTTTGTAACACTTGGGGGCTTATGTCAAAGTGTTTGGAAAAAACCTAAATCAATTACAAGTTAAGGGACTCTCGAACTATGTGTAGATGGCATGGAACACTAAAGCAAGTTATCTATCATGGGCATGCAAATCTCAAGGAAACTCCAATACATATTTATTTGAGTCATGATACATAGATAATGACATGGCTCTCATGCATTGGGAACTATTGGTCAGTCACCATGCTGGGCATTTTATGGACTGTCACATTTCATAACTGAATAAAACTTCTATGCTAGGTGCTATTAATACCCCTATTTTACACATGAGAGAACTGACATTTAGAGATATTAAATAAGTCATCTCAATAGTAAGTGATGGAGCTAAAGTTTTAACTCAGGCAGCCTGATTCCAGAGCCCTGCTGAAATATTCAGTTCAGTTCAGTTGGTCAGTTGTGTCCAACTCTTTGCGACCCCATGGACTGCAGCACAGCGGGCTTCCCTGTCCATCACCAACTCCCAGAGCTTGCTCAAACTCATGTCCACTGAGTCGGTGATGCCATCCAACCATTTCATCCTCTATTGTCCCCTCTCTGCCTGCCTTCAACCTTTCCCAGCATCAGGGTCTTTGCCAATGAGTCAGTTCTATAAAATTAGTATAAGAAATAATACAAATCTAACTCAGCCGGAAGGCTTCCCAGGTGGCTCAGTGGTAAAGAATCCACCTGCCAAGCAGGAGACACGAGTTTGATCCCTGGGTTAGGAAGATCCCCTGGAGAAGGAAATGGCAACCCACTCTAGTATTCTTATCCGGGAAATTCCATGGACAGAGGAGCCTGATGGGCTACAGTCCATGGGGTTGCAAAGAGTCAGTCATGACTTAGAGACTAACTAACAATAACTGGAGAAGGCAATGGCACCCCACTCCAGTACTCTTGGCTGGAAAATCCCATGGACGGAGGAGCCTGGTGGGCTGCAGTCCACGGGGTTGCGAAGAGTCACGACTGAGCGACTTCACTTTCACTTTTCACTTTCATGCACTGGAGAAGGAAATGGCAACCCACTCCAGTGTTCTTGCCTGGAGAATCCCAAGGACAGGGGAGCCTGGTGGGCTGCCATCTACGGGGTCACACAGAGTCGGACACGACTGAAGCGACTTAGCAGCAGCAGCAGCGGCAACAACAACAACAAACTCAGCCAGAGTCTTTGTTATAAAGCAGTGTTATATATATACTTTTGGCACATAATACGAAAATATAAGCCAATGTGGTCTAGTGAAACAAATAAACAATTTGAAGATATAGGGCCTGCATTTGCTATAGGAATAACAGCACACTGAATAAGTTGTTTCATTTTTTTGGACTCTAGTTTCTCATCTGTAAAAGTAGAATGATGCTTAATTTCCAGGGTAGCATATGAGATAATATATGCAAAAATCATTTTGTAAACACTATTCCAGTCGGCTAAAATAAAAGCATGAAACTGCAGACACGTTTCCTGTTGAGCCAATCAAATCTAATAAATGAGGGAGAGCACAGAATAATGAAATGAAAGTGTTGAGAAGGCAATTCATGGAGGCATATTAACTCGGACCCATGGATGTTAAAATGTGTAGAAGATTCTTTGAATCACAGGGAAGACAGAAGCCAAAGTTAATTTTCTACAGGCATTATGGCACAGTTTGCTAAGAATGTGGACTTTGCACTTTAAACTTCAGGTTAAATCCTGGGCAAGTTGTGTGTGCGTGTGTACACGCTCAGTCACTTCAGTCGTGACTGATTCTTTGTGACCCTATGGACTGTAGCTCGCCAGGCTCCTCTGTCCATGGGATTCTCCAGGCAAGCATACTGGAGTGGGCTGCCTTGCCCTCCTTCAGGGTATCTTCCTCAATCAGGGATTGAAACAGTGTATCCTACGTCTCCTCATTGAAGGCAGATTCATTACCCACTGAGCTACCTGGGAAGCCTGGGCAAGATACTCAAGTATTAAGACTTCTGTTTTTCTCAATAGTGAAATGGAGATGGTGAATGTAGGGACTGCAGCAGATACAGTGTTATATTATAACATATATATAAACAGTGTTTCATATTAACATAGCTCAGTTAATATTGGTGACTATTATAATTGCTATTTATCATGTCATTACAGTTTAAAAGAAAGAATAAATTTTATGAGAGGTATACACCCTGCTTATTTAACTTATATGCAGAGTACATCATGAGAAACGCTGGGCTGGAAGAAGCACAAGCTGGAATCAAGATTGCCGGGAGAAATATCAATAACCTCAGATATGCAGATGACACCACTCTTTTGGGTAAACTCTGGGAGTTGGTGATGGACACGGAGGCCTGGCGTGCTGAGATTCATGGGGTCACAAAGAGTTGGACATGACTGAGTGACTCTACTGAGACATCAGAGACCACATATTTGTGGCTTCCAGAGCCAAAAACAAAGGAAGCTAAGTTCCTGGAAATACACATTAAAAATGGCATTGGGCGCTGCCTTTAAGTTTATCATCAGGTTGTTTCTGAAGTTCTTTGGCTCAAAGTTAAATCTTTACGCAAACTGATTGACCTCAACAGTCAGCTCTTTTCGGTACTTCTGATTGGGTCTCTGTGTGGATAGACGTAGATAGTTTCATGCAATGAAATGGTATCGATCAACTTATGACCTAGCTCTCTGCCTAGTCATGAGGACGGACACTGCCTGCTTGTATCTGGTGGTGGTTGGGGGTGGTTCACGTTGGGAGAGAACTGAGGCCAAGAAATGAAGTAGAGGGGAAGGACTAGAAGGTGAAAACTAGAGATCGAAGAGTCCCAGAGATAGAGAGCCTACTGCTCCCTGCAGCAGTAAGCTTGAGGTGATGCGTTTATCAAATTACTACCCGCACCAGAGTCTGGACCTTTCATAGACCTGGTCCCCTCCAGCGTGCCCTCTGACACCCTACTCCTGCCAATGTTTTGAATCCCTTCCTCCCCAAGTTTGAAGGAAGGATGTCCACCCTCTCTGGCAAAAGAATGTTAATTGTGGGAAAGTGGGATTCCCTCATAGCTCAGCTGGTAAGGAATCTACCTGCTATGCAGGAGATCCCGGTTCAATTCCTGGATTGGCAAGATACCCTGGAGAAGGGATAGGCTACCCACTCTAGTATTCTGGCCTGGAGAATTCTATACAGTCCATAGGGATGCAAAGAGTCAGACATGACTGAGTGACTTTCACTTTCACGATAGCTATAATAATATCTTACAAGGGTTTCTGGAAATAAATAGAGGGCTTCTTAGGTCCATTTGGATATAAAGACTCAGAATGCTCTTCTAGGTTGCATATGCACTGAATTATGGGCTGCTGCTGCTGCTGCTGCTGCTGCTGCTAAGTCGCTTCAATCAATCGTGTCCAACTCTGTGCTGGTAAGGAATCTACCTGCTATGCAGGAGATCCCGGTTCAATTCCTGGATTGGCAAGATACCCTGGAGAAGGGATAGGCTACCCACTCTAGTATTCTGGCCTGGAGAATTCTATACAGTCCATAGGGATGCAAAGAGTCAGACATGACTGAGTGACTTTCACTTTCATGATAGCTATAATAATATCTTACAAGGGTTTCTGGAAATAAATAGAGGGCTTCTTAGGTCCATTTGAATATAAAGACTCAGAATGCTCTTCTAGGTTGCATTTGCACTGAATTATGGGCTGCTGCTGCTGCTGCTAAGTCGCTTCAATCGTGTCCAACTCTGGACCCCATAGACGGCAGCCCACCAGGCTCCCCTGTCCCTGGGATTCTCCAGGCAAGAACACTGGAGTGGGTTGCCAATTCCTTCTCTAATGCATGAAAGTGAAAAGTGAAAGTGAAAAGTGAAAGTGAACTCGCTCAGTCATGTCCGACTCCTAGCGACCCCATGGACTGCAGCCTGTCAGGCTCCTCTGTCCATGGGATTTGCCAGGCAAGAGTACTGGAGTAGGTTAAGGAACATAAAGAAAGGCTTCTGGTGGCACTGGTGGTCAAGAATCTGCCTGCCAATGCAGGAGACTCAGGAGATGTGGGTTTGATCCCTGGATTGGGAAGATCCCCTGGAGAAGGAAATGGCAACTCACTCCAGTATTCTTGCCTCGAAAATTCCATGGACAGAAGAGACTGGCGGGTTACAGTCCATGGAGTCACAAAGAGTCAGACACAGCTGAACACGCACACACACACACACAATAAGTCATAAAAGATGAGATTTGAGAACTGACCATTGAAATGGACAACTGGGTATCACTGATGGCTTTGACAAGAGCTATTTCACTGGAAATCCAGACACAAGGACCTTACTGGAATGGGTTCAAGATAGCATGAGAGGAGAGGTGAGAGTCAGGGTTTTGAGTCAGCCTATCAGGCTCCTCTGTCCATGGGATTTGCCAGGCAAGAGTACTGGAGTAGGTTAAGGAACATAAAGAAAGGCTTCTGGTGGCACTGGTGGTCAAGAATCTGCCTGCCAATGCAGGAGACTCAGGAGATGTGGGTTTGATCCCTGGTTTGGGAAGATCCCCTGGAGAAGGAAATGGGAACTCACTCCAATATTCTTGCCTCGAAAATTCCATGGACAGAAGAGCCTGGCGGGTTACAGTCCATGGAGTCACAAAGAGTCAGACACAGCTGAACATGCACACACACACACACACAATAAGTCATAAAAGATGAGATTTGAGAACTGGCCATTGAAATGGACAACTGGGTATCACTGATGGCTTTGACAAGAGCTATTTCACTGGAAATCTAGACACAAGGACTTTACTGGAATGGGTTCAAGATAGCATGAGAGGAGAGGTGAGAGTCAGAGTTTTGAAGAACTTTTTCAGGGAGTACTAATGAAAAGGAGGGCAGGAAAGCAGAGAGGTAGCAGAAGGGATTGTGGAGGTTTTGTTTGCTTGGGTTTATACGCTTATGAAAATAATTTAAGGGGAAAATGGCAAATGACTTAGTAATGTAAACACTTACCTTATTTCATCTGCTTCATAATACATGCAGTTTTGCACATTAGTTTTGCTTATATGGAAGACAATACTACTAATAAGTATTACTAGTGAGGTTATAAGAGTACCAATGAGAGTTTTTAATTATCTTGATCATAGCCATCATTTTCAATGTAATATCTACCAGGCTTGGTCTCTAATACCTTTGAAATAGGTAGCTACTAGCTTCATCTTGAAGTCTTCTGGTTGGAAATGCTTGCTGCATGTGCTCCAAAAATTATAGACAAGGTTTTGAATAAAGTACACATTATGGGGAAAATGTTATAGAAGGAATTAGCCATTCCAGTCAGTTCAGATCTAACTCCTGGCATATCAAATTTTATCTGGGCTAAGGTAACTCAGCTTACTGAGTCTCATACAAATACATTTAAATTGCCCACTACAGCTACATCAGCAGTGAAAGGCTAACAACAACAACAGTAATAATAATGTCGATGTTGAACCAGAGAGCTGGCAGTGAACAGTGCATGCACAAGCTGCTGGAAACAGTGGAGCTTGGGCAACAGGTCAGATTCAGAAGACCCGAATGTTAGAAGGATATGGTAGCACATGGTAGTCAGTCCATTTTGGGTGAAACTTCTGTTCAAATAAAAAAATCCAGCTGCTAGTTTATAAATCTCCCACCACAGTCATGACTTAAAAGACGTGAGATTTTGGTTGTCCTTGTGCATCCCATATTCTGGAGTTTATGCTATTCCATTGTCTAGTGCCATTTAATGAGGCTATGGAGAGCTTTTGGTCAATGGATCCACGTTCTACACGGCCAGTGCTGGGGGTGCAAGTCATCGAAGGGTAGTGCATGTATGTGGAACAGTTTTGCACGTGCAGATTTAATAGGGGGAAAGGAAGAGCAACTGAGAAGGGGCCTCCTGCAACCTTACCTCATTTAAAAAAATTTTTTTAAGTGGAGGAAAATTGCTTTACAAAGTTGTGTTGGTTTCTGCTGCACAACAACACAAATCAGCCATGTGCTGTGCTGTGCTTAGTCGCTCAGTTGTGTCCAACTCTTTGTGACCCCATGGACTATAGCCCTCCAGGCTCCTCTGTACATGGGGGTTCTCCAGGCAGGAATACTGGAGTGGTTGCTATGCCCTCTTCCAAGAGAGCCTCCCAATCCAGGAATCAAACCCAGGTCTCTCTCACTGCAGGTGGATTCTTTACTGTCTGAGTCACCAGGGAGGCCTAAGAGTATTGGAGCAGGTAGCCTATCCATTCTCCAGGGGATCTTCCTGACCCAGGAATCAAACTGGGGTCTCCTGCATTGCAGGCGGATTCTTTATCAGCTGAGCTACCAGTTCAGTTCAGTTCAGTCGCTCAGTCGTGTCCAACTCTCTGTGACCCATGGACTGCATCATGCCAGGCCTCCCTGTCCATCACCAACTCCCGGAGCTTACCCAAACTCATGTCCACTGAGTTGGCGATGCCATCCAGCCATCTCATCCTCTGTCATCCCCTTCTTCTCCTGCCCTCAATCTTTCCCAGCATCAGGGAAGCCCCAAATCAGCCATAATTATACACATATCGCCTCCCTCCCGATTCTCCCTCTCCTCCCCCCACCCCTCCCTTTTCGGTCATCACAGAGTGCCAGGCTGGACTCCCTCTTTTGTATAGCAGCTTCCTGATGGCTCTCTGCTTTACACCTGATATGTATATGTGTCGATGCTACTTTCCCCATTTGTCTCACTCTCTCCTTCCCCTACTGTGTTCACAAGTCCATTCCTTCCCTGCAAATAGGTTCATCAATACCACTTTTCTAGATTCTATATATGGTACAGAGTGAAGTAAGTCAGAAAGGGAAGAACAAATACAGCATATTAACACATATCTATGGAATCTTACCTCCCTTCTAAATGCCAACTATGGCCACAAGACCATCTGCGAGTAAAAGACTACAAAAGGCACAAGATGCCTTCGAACTCCCTTTCCCTGCTCCTACGTCTTTCCCCCTCTGTCATCAGATTTTCACTTTTCGTAGACAATTCTCTTCTGCACCCGTCCTGCCGGTTCCAAGGTCCAGCATCCCTCTTCCCTTTGAGGCAAGGTTCTAAATGTGGTCTTAAAGCAAGTCTTTGGTTCTGAAAATAAGGCGATGCCTTCGTTCCTAGACCAAGTTCACACCTCGAAGCTGGTTCTGATTCGAGGGGGCCTGGCAGGTGCCGGTGACCATGTTCTGGTCTCTGCGGCACGGACTCTCCAGGGTGAGAGGCACTGTCTCACTTTTGCCTTCCTGGGCCCTGTGACTCTGCTCCTTACCATCCATTCCAGTGCACCTTGACTGTCTGCCTAGATTTCTGCCGCTGCTCCTATTTCTCTAGCCATACGATCCATCCACCAGTCAGGACACCCTGAAGACACTGTTGAATTTCACTGTGCTGAATGAATAACTGTATTCCTACCAGTTATCTGTTGCTGTGTTCTGTCTGCCACCATGATCTCTGTTGCTGGTCCAGGTCCTGAATCTGTCCCCCAATCCCAACGGCTGCCCTGTTATAATCAGGGAATTTCGTCCCAGTTTCCTGCCTTTCCATTCTGCCCTGAATCACTGCAGTTAAATGGGCCATGTGTATTTGTGTCCAGAGACGTAACAGATGGGATCTTGGGGATTACGGTAGCAAACAGAGAGCAGAGGGCTTTTGGAAGGATTAGTCTTTCGCCTGGTGGGGAGTGTAGAGAAGGACACTGATTTGAAAATGTTCACTTGGCCCCATAACCATATGTGATGGTTGTTGGATTTAGTCTACTCTCTCTGTTCCTGTCTGTCTGTAAAAGAAAGAACCCTAGCCTGAAAGTCAAAAACACAGGGTTGAATGCCAGCTGTGTCATTTACTGACTCCGTGACCTCACACAGCTAAATTAACCTCTCTGAGTCTATCTGTTCAGGTGTAAAATGAAGCTAATAACACATCCCTAATGCTGTCGGGACGATCCCCTGGAGGAGAGCATGACAACCCACTCCAGTATTTCTTGCCTGGAGAATTCCATGGACAGAAGAGCCCGGCAGGCTACCGTCCACGGGGTCGCACAGAGTTGGACATGACTGAAGCAACTTAGCATGCATGCACACAATGCAGCCCATAATGAGGCTGACGGGGGTCTTGTAAAGATCACGTGTGAAGGTCATGGGCTTTTGCAGAAGCACTCAGCCTACTGTAAAGAAGTTTATTAATAACAGGTAGCATTAAGGCAATGAGGGTGGAACAGACAGAGGCAGATGAACAAGTCCCAGTGGCATCAGGCTGAACCTTAAAAATAAGTGATCATGGCCTCTTTATATTTGAATAGAACCAGGCAATTATCTCATTGTAGGAAAGGGATGTGAAAGACCCTGTGTCCAAAGAACTCAAGGAATGCAGGGGTCCCCTGGGATTGGAGGTATATAGACCTGAAACAAGATTCAGTGAAGAAGAGAGTTTAGGACTGTGAAGTCCTAGAGAACCAGGCAGAAGAACCTCTCTGCAGAGGGGGGACCAGATTCAACTATCCCTGGCAGGACATTGAGCTAATTAGGCTACTACTGACAGCCTGGGCCCTCATCCACCCGGCAAGTTCAACCTCGCGGCGTCTCCTGATCTGCAGCTGCACTGGGCAGATGTGCAAGGGGATAAGCTACAGATGGCACTGTTGCCATAGGATGGAGTCATCTCCACTACTTCCTAACTGTGTGCTCTTGTGCAAGTTTTCCTCCATATGAACTGGAAACCTTAGTGATGCCAAATCACAGGGATAGCATAGGCTTAAAACAGATCATGTATATGAAAGTTCTCTCTAATCCACAATGTTCAAACAAATGTCAGCTTTCATTATCGAAGAATTTCTCTAGTTTCTTACACTGTATTTTTTACATCTTCTAGGTGTGCAGCTACATATCCACACTGCAAAAAGCCATCTGCTGACTGAGTAGTCTGGTGGTAGGGGGAGATAAAAGGAATTCATTAAAAGACTTTCTTTGGCTTCCTACTGACTATAGAGCAAATTTCCAACCATTTTATCTGTGTGTGTGTGAAAGTCACTCAGTCGTGTCTGATCCTTTGCAACCCCATGGACTGTAGCCCATCAGGCTCCTCTGTCCACAGAGTTTTCCTAGCAAGAACACTGGAGTTGGTGGCCATTTCCTTCTCAGGTCAATATTCCTGACCCAGGGATTGAACACAGGTCTCCAGCACTGCAGGCAGATTCTTTACCATCTGAGCCACCAGGGAAGTTCATTTTATATGGCAGAGATATTAACTCCCCCACTTGTGTCTAAGGATAATTTTTGGCCACCTTACCCATTCACCTTTTAGAATGTCTCTGAACCGGTCTCTGAATTGTTGCAGTATTTTCATGACTCTGTGACTCTGAACATGTTGTTCTGGAGACCCACAATGCNCCCCACTTGTGTCTAAGGATAATTTTTGGCCACCTTACCCATTCACCTTTTAGAATGTCTCTGAACCGGTCTCTGAATTGTTGCAGTATTTTCATGACTCTGTGACTCTGAACATGTTGTTCTGGAGACCCACAATGCCCCTCCTCTGCTTCTCCCTGTGCTTGCCTCTTACTCAATCCTCAATATCCAGCTTTGATGCCACCTTGGGAAACCCTTGCCTAAGTCAAATTCATTACATCCTCCCAGTGTTCCATAGCAGTCTGTTCAGACTCTGTTATAGCCTCTGATAATACTAGCAATAAAAACAAGAACAAATAAACCACAGTTAACACTTATTGGGGGCTTACCATGTTCCAGACACCTTAAGATAGATAATAAATAGATAATCTCATTGACTCTTCAACACATTTTTCCTAACTTAATGCTGCTGTTATCTTCACTTTTTAGATGAGAAAACTAAAGCTCAGAGAGACTGAGTAACCATCCCCAGTTAGACTATAAGCAAGTAATTAACTTGCTTCAAATTTTAAAGGCAGTAATCAATCCTAGATACATGCACATAATCCCCCTCTGGTGCTATAATGTCATGATTTGCTCATTTGTTAGTCTTCTCCTCTTCCATTAGACCAAGTATATCTAAAGAAGAGGAATCATACTTTAGCCAGCAGTGTACATGCAGATCATCAATAAATGTTTGCTGAAAATAGAAATGCACTCACAGAACTAGGAAACAAACCTGTGGGCACCAAAAGGGAGAGGGAAGGAGGACAAATTAGGGGTATGGAATTAACAGATACACGTTTCCATATATAAAACAGATAAACAACAAGCATATATTGTATACCACAGAGGATTGTACCCATTATCTTGCAATAACCTATAATAGAGTATAATCTACAAAAATATTGAATCATTACATATATCTGAAACTAACACAATGTTGTAAATCAACTATATTTCAGTTTAAAAAAACTTTCCTGAATAAAAACATTTATTTATCAATCTGGGTTCTCATACTGAGTTCCCAAGATGGCAGAATAGAAGGACGTGCACTCATCTTCTCCTGTGAGAACTCCAAAAGTACAATTTGCTGCTGAACAACTATCGACAGGAGAATGTTTGATCCCACCAAAAAAAGATACCCCATGTCCAAGGGCAAAGGAGAAGCCCCAGCAAGATGGTAGGACAGGTGAAATCACATTTAGAATCAAATCCCATACCCACCAGGGACGCTCGGAGGGCCCAAACAAAACCTTGTATGCACCAGGAGATGCCATAGAGACTGAGTTTGAGTGTCTCTTGCAGAGATACGGGTCAGCAGTGGCCTGCTGCAGAGGCAGGGGCTCTGGGTATGGCATAAGCCCTCTTGGAGGAAGTCGCCATTAACCTCACCACAAAGCTGCCAGAATTTACACAAGACTAGGAAACAGACTCTTGGAGGGAACAAACAAAACCTTGTGTGCACCAGGACCCAGGAGAAAGGAGCAGTGACCCCACAAGAGACTGAGCCAGACTTGCCCGTGAGTGTCGAGGTGTGCGTCAGTGGAGGCGTGCTGCAGGGTTGGGGGCACCAACCTCCACCATAGTTTGGCCGCAGGTCAAACAACAGGGAGGGAACACAGCCCCGTCCATCAACAGAAAATTGGATTCAAGATTTACTGAGCAGGGCCCTGCCCATCAGAACAAGACCCAGTTTCCCCCTCAGTCAGTCTCTCCCACCAGGAAGCTTCCATAAGCCTCTTACTCTTCTCCATCAGAGGGCAGACAGAACGAAAACCACAATCAGAAAACTATCCAAACTGATCATATGGACCACAGCCTTGTCTAACTCAATGAAACTATGAGCAATGCCATGTAGGGCCACTCAAGATGACCCAGTCCTGGTGGAGAGTTCTGATGAAACGTGGTCCACTGGAGAAGGGAATGGCAAACCAGTTCAGTATTCTTGCCTTGAGAACCCCATGAACAGTTTATGAAAAGGCAAAAAGATAGGACACTGAAAGATGAAGTCCCCAGGTTGGTAGGTTCCCAATATGCTACCGGAGAAGAGTGGAGAAATAACTCCAGAAAGAATGAAGAGACAGAGCAGAATCTGGAATGTTGGTCCATGAATCAAGGTACATGGGAAGTGGTCAAACAGGAGATGGAAAGAGTGAACATTGACATTTTAGCAATCAGTGAACTAAAATAGACTGGAAAGGGCAAATTTAACTCAGATGACCATTAAATCTACTATTGTGGGCAAGAATCCCTTAGAAGAAATGGAGTAGCCCTCATAGTCAACAAAAGAGTCTGCAATGCAGTTCTTGGGTCCAATATCAAAAATAACAGAAAGATCTCTGTTCGTTTCCAAGGCAAACCATTCAATACCATGGTAATCCAAGTCTATGCCCTGACCAGTAATGCTGAGGAAGCTGAAGTTGAAGGGTTCTATAAAGACCTACAAGACCTTCTAGAACTAACACCCCAAAAAGATGTCCTTTTCATCATAGGAGACTGGAATGCAAAAGTAGGAAGTCAAGAAATACCTGGAGTAACAGGTAAATTTGGCCTTGGAGTACAAAATGAAGCAGGGCAAAGGCTAACACAATTTTGCCAAGAGAAGGCACTGCTCATAGCAAACATACTTTTCCAACAACACAAGAGAAGACTCTACATATGGACATCACCAAATGGTCAATACTGAAATCAGATTGATTATGTTCTTTGCAGCCAGAGATGAAGAAGCTCTATACAGTCAGCAAAAACAAGACTGGGAGCTGACTGTGGCTCAGATCATGAATTCCTTATTGCCAAGTCCATACTTAAATTGAAGAAAGCAGGGAAAACCACTAGACCATTCAGGTATGACCTAAATCAAATCCCTTATGATTATACAATGGAAGTGACAAATAGGTTCAAGGGATTAGATCTGATAAACAGAATGCCTAAAGAACTATGGATGGAGGTTCATGGCATTGTACAGGAGGTGGTGATCAAACTCATCCCCAAGAAAAAGAAATGCAAAAAGGCAAAATGGTTGTCTGAGGAGGCCTTACAAAAAGCTGAGAAAAGAAGAGAAGCTAAAAGCAAAGGAGAAAAGGAAAGATATATGCATTTGAATGCATAGTTCCAAAGAACAGCAAGAAGAGATAAGAAAGCCTTCCTTAGCGATCAATGCAAAGAAACAGAGGAA